>JABFEA020000138.1:27346801-27360457 GCA_019775915.2 Cyphomyrus plagiostoma | reverse complement strand
CAGAGCCATACAAATATGTTGGATTGTTCATTTAATCATTAAATAAAATACAGTACACTGTGTTAGGTCTTGGTTCAGTAGGTTACGTGCAATCATTTTAATATGTTTTAATAAACATTGAACCAGTCCGGCCCTCGGCTTGTACTAAATTTGTTTTTTTGGCCCTCTAATGTATTTGATTTTGACATCCCTGACTTAAATGTATCTATTTACAGTAACTTATTTTCTTCACAATAACATTACACAGAGTAATCATTAATGAGGATGATAATACATTTAAGCATGTTTTATACAATAAGTAATTATTAGTTATTATACATAAAACCAAAGACAATAAGTAAACAATTGTAATTGAGGAAATAATGACATGAGTATGCATTTGTAAGAATAAAACAGGACTACATGACATGACAGTGACAGTGTTCTATTAAAAATTGTCATAGTAGCAGTTAGTAGCAGAAACAAGTATATGACAAGTGTTAGTATATTGTTATTAATCGTTTAATTTGTTCTGTCTTTAGCAAACTGAATACCAGGAAAATCCAAAAGAAGGATGTCATTAGCCTCTGATGGTAATTTAATACACAAACACACAAAATAACTTAATCTTAATAATAACAAATCAATCTTAATAATAATTATGATTTATGATAAACTTGGTGATATGATTAATTGCTCACCAGAAAAGTGTCCGGTTTAGGACACGATTAATCATTAATCATATATTGTGGTTTTGGGTTTACACAGCACAATGTGTGAATAGAAATATTCCAGTTTACTCAGTAGAAATTTTTATTTTAAAAAGCATCTAGATGGAACTTTAGATAAAGTTCTATGCACATAATGCAGTGATGGATTTCACTGAAGTACAGGCAGAATATAGCAGATTTTGTAACTTCTTTATATGGTTGCCTTGTAATTAAGTCTAATAAAATTATTATAAACTTAGTCTTGTGTTAATAAATGCTACTAAGGAAAGACAGAAACATGCATCATAAGACAAGAGTCGATGTGGGAACAAATATTTTAATATCTTTTTTTCCCCCACTATATCAACAATTTTTACATTATATCAACAAACTACCAGGTTTTATTTGGCTTCACATAGTGTGCTTAATATTTTACTCTTTTTTGTCTTACCAAGACAATCCAGAAGTGTATTTCCATTCTTCTCAGGCTCCATATATGGTAATGTACTAATCAAATTAAATTAATGCATGTGTTTGTTTGTCCTGTGTGTTTGTCTGTCCTACCTGAGTGATTATTTCATTGTGAACACACCAAAACATAGTGCAAGACGATGAAATGTGACCTCTGCTTTAG
The DNA here is from genome assembly GCA_019775915.2 of Cyphomyrus plagiostoma. Taxonomy (NCBI): domain Eukaryota; kingdom Metazoa; phylum Chordata; class Actinopteri; order Osteoglossiformes; family Mormyridae; genus Cyphomyrus; species Cyphomyrus plagiostoma. The sequence continues at coordinate 27,359,134 of JABFEA020000138.1, read as the reverse complement.
GCCCATCCAGGAAGGAGCAGTGAACAGCTGTCATGGGCAGTGCCAGGGGAGCAGTGCTTGGGCACGGTACCTGGCTCAAGTATGACCTTGTTTCCATCTAATTTTTAAATCATTAAATCAGTCTGGGCCATGACAATGTCACATTTTCTATATAGCTGGGTACCTGACGTGTACTGAGAAGTTGATATTTGCCCGGCACAGAGAGGTTTAAGGTAAAATAGTCCCCCTACAGGCACAATCGCATCATTGCATTGTGCTGCAAAGCATTTAAGGTGGACCGGAAAATCAAAATAAGGAGCTGCGAATAAGTAGCCAACTCCAGCCTCGCCCTCGCCAGTAGCCCAGGATAGACCTTCCCAGGGAGACTGAGGAGTGTGATCCCCCTAAAGTTGGAACACGTCTTCCGGTTCCCATTCTTAAAGCATAGGACGACCACACCACTCTGCCAATCCAAAGGCACTGTCCCCGATGTTCACACAATGTTGAAGAGGTGTGTCAGCCAAGACAGCCCAGCGAATCTCACCTACCTACTCCTACCACCGAGTAATTGTTTGACCTCTTCAGTGACCTCAGCTCTAGAGATGGGCAAGTACTCTTCTGAATCTTCCAGCTCTACTTCCTTTCTCCCAGGAAGGCATATCAGCGAGATTTAGGAGATCTTCAAAATATTCCTTCCACCGCCCAACTATATCCCTAGTTGAGGTGAACAGCTCTCCACTCCTGCTATAAATAGCGTTAGTGAAGCCCTGCTTCCCCCTCCCGAGTTGCCCGACGGTTTGCGAGAAGCTTTTTAAGGCCAATTGAAAGTCCTCCTCCATGGCCTCACCAGCTCCTCCCACATCTGAGTTTTTGCTTTAGCAAAATCACCAGAACCGTTTCCTGCTTAGCCTGCAGGTAGCTGTCTGCTGCTACTGGAGTCCCACAAGCTAACCAATCCCTGAAGAACTCCCTTTACTGCTGGTGTCCACCACCGGGTTGAAGGATTGCCACCGGGAGTAGCACCAACAACCTCATGGCCACAGCTCTGAATTGCCCCCTCAGCAACGAAATCCCGGAACGTCGCCCATGTCCCCCGACTCCCTGGGGAAAGAAGAGAAGTTCTGCTGGAGGTGCAAGTTGAACATCTCCTGGACAGGACCCTCTGCCAGACACTCTCAGCACACCCCTACTATGTGTTTGTGTCTACCAGATCTATCCGGCATCTTCCCCCACCATCATATGAAATTCATCACCAGGTGGTGATCAGTTGACAACTCAGCTCCTCTCTTCACCCAAGTGTCCAAAACATATAGATGCAGATCTGATGATACGATTATAAAATTGACCATCGAACTGCAGCCTTGTGCGTTCTGGTGACAGGTGCACTTCTGAACACCCTTATGCTTGAACATAGTGTTCGTATTGAACAAACCGTCCATAAACTTTGTTGATCCCAGGGGGAAATTCTTGTACAGAAGCAAAGTACATAGAGAACAGAAGAAACATATTTCGTAAATTATAATCGCCTAGTGGGACCTGACTAGATTTTACATCTAACCAAAATAGCATGAGAATCATTCTTTTTAGATAATTATACCTAATATCACTACAATCACGAATGTATGGATGAAACAATATAAAATATAAAAGTTCATTTCCAATTAAATCTTCATCTCCGTTATTTGTTTAGACTTTTGATGAAATCTGAAGACAGCAGTTTAGATAAACGTTATTCATCCTAGGGGTGAAATTCTTCGTAGTTCTCCAAGACTTTTCCATACTATATCTACTCATTTCTGTGGCCATCTCATAACAAGACGCCTGTAATACCGGTCTGACTCTCAATTCTGGTTGTGCTACCAGATTCGTCTGACTGACTGCCACAGCACCGTTTTCAACAGAACTCCCAACTCCTCAGCTCCCCCTACTGGTGGCTAACTGCAGCTTACATAGATCCTGAGACAAGCCAGACCACATCACGTAGCAAGTCAGCGATGTTAAACCCTGGAGAACGATCTTTCACGCCTGCTCTTTCATGGCCAGTGCAGCCAGATTGTGTTATATTACAAGTTGAACTTCTGCTACTGAACATAAACCACCTGTATTAAATACAACTACTGTACTCTTCCCCCAAGACTAATACACTACTTAACTAATAAAAGTCACATTAAAGCACTGAAATATTGACGTTCATTAACTGATCACAAATTTTATTCTGGAAGACAGTTTTTGACAGACAACCACCCATTTATGCTATGTACAGGTTATCCAGTACAGGGTTATTGTGAACCCTCGTGTCAGTTTCAGGAAGCACAGGGGACAATGCAGGGGGAACCCTGAATGGGATGCCAGTCCATCAGAAGACACACGCTACAGGCAGGTTTGAAGACTGATTCATGTACTGTACAGTACATAGCTTTGGATGTAAAGATGAGAAACACTCAGCAAACACGCAGCACCAGAGGCAGTATTCAAACTGCCAGCCGCATACGCGAGGCTGCAGCGCTGCCTACTGCATCGCCATACCGTCAATAGCTTTTTTAGACAGCAAAACAACATAATACTTTGCCACCCGTTATATATAAAAAGGCCACTAGGGGGCCTCCAAACCATTGGCAATTTTTTGTCAGTCTTACCGTGATGAATGAGAATTGAATCAAACACTTCAAACAGAAATAACTCATACAGGCTAATTGCCATACAAATGACGAATGAAGCAAAAGCATGTGGTTCCCGCAGGAGCTGATAAATGCAAAAATATATTTTATTGAGCATGCATCATCCACAACATTGTAACTGCAAATATCCTGAACATGGTCACACGGTACCCTCTCTAAGCAAGTCGGGTCATATTTCTTTCTGCTTCTCTCGAAGTAATTGGTGCTACAAAGAGCTTCTCATTTTCCCAGTCACAGCTGGAAAATACCTTAAGGACTCATGTTGATTAATCAAAATGGTGCTCAGTATTACCTATCCCATGGATGTGGAACAGGGGTGGAAAGTTCAGGGTCAGAAAGTACAGGTCCAGACCAAAATTTAGTTTCAACAAAACAGTAGAGCATGAAGAGTCACAGTCACAGAGTACTCACCTGGTTGGTTGGAACAAAATCTTGGTCTGGATTTGTACATTCCGAACCTGAACTTTCCACCTCTGGTGTGGAACAGCATTTACATTTATAACATTCTGACCTCCCACATCGAAGCATTGCCAGATACAGGATCCAAAGTCAAAAACAAGCATTTATATACAGACAAGACAATACACAGAAACTCAGTTTGTGTGGCTTCTGTTTAACATTTAATACAAATTCTGTTTACAAAAGAATGCTGTGCGGAGATATAAAGCAAAACACATATCAGTAAAAACTAATTTCTTCTGTATCTTGCTCTGTGCAACGTGGGCGCAAGTATTGGTGAAGCTATTACATCCTATACATTAAGCTATACATTATATATTAAATTAAATAACAAAATAATTCAGTGTAACATATACATACATATTTAAAATCTTAACACCAGGATAATTAGCTGCTTCAGGCTGAACTGTTTTCATACAATATTTTGTGTTTTGTATTTGCATCATGCAAGTGGAGATATCTAAATTCCAACCTGTGGTCAAACACAGAATCACGGCACAGTGATTGGTTACACTGTCCAGCATCTTCCGTTGCTCTGGTAACCCCCCGTCGCACAGATTTGCCGGACAAATCAGTTAACGGAAGAATTTCAAATACTTTCATAAGCTTTTCAGATTCCCTGACAAGCATTAATGTGGAGACCTTTCGCCTTTCTCCCCCTCTCCATATTATAAATGTCATGCATGCGTAACGCCACCACATCTGCGCAAAAATGCGGAGGGATTTATTTTCCAAAGAAATTCTTTGTGTTACTCCTCAGACTCTCAGTGCAGTTCCTCGTAGAAGCAGGTACCAGGTCCGTGCCATGCAATGGATCCACTGCACAGGTCAAATCTGAAGTGTCAAGACTCCTCTGAGACGGCTTTGGGCTCCGAGTACGCGGCTGGCGGCCGGCCTCCCTACGGCTCGTGGTAGATGTGCTGGGCTGGAGGGGCGGCCAGCTGGGGTTCAGCATACAAGACACTGGCTGAACGTGGGTCACTCTCACCAGAGAGAGGGAAGCTGGAGTCGCTGGGGCGCCCCCTACGGGTAGGGCAGTCGTACTGCGCTTGCAATGAGCCGTTGGTTCTCAGCGCCAGTGGAGGCAAATGAATGGCGAGCCGGCCGCCCTTGGCCTGTAGAAGCGGCACCGGTGGGTTGGCTGGCTGCTCACCGAAGGGTGTGGCGTATTCGGGCTCGGGGAGCAGCGGCTCAGCGTACTCCACAGCCACCCTCCCCGGCACGTCATAGTGAGCACGTACCAGCGGGGCGGTGTAGCCCCCGTCAGATGCTGGCCGGAAGGTGGAGCCCAACTTGGGTCCTACTGTGAGCAGGTCTGGGGAGGTGTAGACTGGAGAGGCAAGGAAGGGAAGGGGGTAAAAAATGAAAGGGAAGAAAAAACAGAGGAGGAAACAAAAGACAGTGAAGCATAGATGTGGGTTTGAGCGCCCCGCCCACACTGATAATAATTAACAGCAGAAAAAGCGGGGAAGGGGACGTAGTACACCGTCTGCCTCACTCTTAATCAGTGTTGGGAGTAACGGCGTTTAAGTATAACGGCGTTACTAACGGCGTTATTTTTTCAGTATCGGAGTAATCGAATTAATTATTTTTCCCATACTTGCAACACCGTTATCGTTACTGAGAATGTTAAGTAGCGCGTTACTAAAATTGGTTGAATGACGCGTGAGATGTCAAGCTTTGGCTTTATCAGCTGCCTGACGAGAGATAATGATGACGCCGTTGCAAATGCGATGATGATTGGCTGGGTGGGTGGATGCCGTGCTCATGGTGTCTCACTGCATGCTCACTGACACTCTGACTTCCACTAGCTCTGAACACACTGGACAGCGACAATGGCGACGGGCCACGGAAATTCAAAGGTAGCGTTCCCAAATTGGAAGTACCGGCGCCACTTCTCCCTCGTCTAAATTAAAGGCAGTAATGTATATGTATCATGCACGCTTTGCCCAGGAAAAAAGATATTATCCACGTCTACCTCAAGCAACTCTAACCTTATGAAGCACCTTACATCTATACAAGCTAACACGAAACTTGTTTCTGCTGCTAACCCAACCCCAAGTCCAAATGCAGCTAGCGTGAGCTCCAGCGAAGGAGGCGGAGACACTCCGTTAAAACAAGCATGGCTCGATTTTTCGGTTCAGCAGCATGCGACCAAGACCGAGCTGAACACTTTGATTGCAAGGTATGTTGTTGAAAACATGCTACCCCTGTCCATCGTGGAGTCTGAGTCATTCAGAGTTATCGATTTTCCTTTGTTTCTTTTTACCAAAGTTTACATTTGTGTGTCTTAATTTTGCACTTGAATTTTATTTTCAATTTTTATTTTTTATGTTTTTTATTTCTAGGCATATCATATGGCAGGCTTCAAGCTAAGTTCAAATAAATACCAAATGTTCTAAAATACTGTTTTTATTCTTCAATCAGTTATTGTATCTTTGACGTTAAAGATGTTATAGAACATAATAGCGCTGTAATAAATAATGTCAGTTATGTTGCTGAGTAACTAATTACTTTTACAATGTGGTATCTGTGTTACTAACTCAATTACTTTTTGGCAGAAGTAATTTGTAACTGTAACTAATTACTTTTCAAAAGTAAGATGACAACACTGCTCTTAATGTGGCGATGACATCACCGAGAACCTAAAGTTATGCACGTCTTTTACAGAGATACATCATATCTAACACTGCACGCTTTATAGCGGCCAGAACGTGACACCAAATAACAGAAAGTCCTGGGCAGAACTTAAAGGATCTGTTTGTGATCCTGTAGTAATTCCTCCTCTGTGCGGCACAAAGAGTCTCTGAGCGCACTGGAACGGGCTGCACGTTCGGTCACACAGAACGCCTTCTGTGTCGGAGAGGGACCCTCTCCCCGGCACTGCCGAAGAGGCCCAGACGCAGAGAAAAAACGTCACTGTGGGGGAGGGGGGCGGGCTTTTCCTGCCTCCTGTAGTTAGTGGCATTTCTCCCCCGAAAGAGTGACAGAAAAAGTTTTGGACCTAGTGACTTATAGATAGATGACCTTATTACGGAATAAGGAAGGACCTTATACGGAAGGAAAATTTAGGCATCCAGTAGCTCAAAAAACACAATGATGGACACAGTAACACACATGGTAATAGAATAAAACACAAGCATGTAGAGGGTGCGTCTATGGATACAAGTGCAATGGTCAATATCTCAAAAGAAGCTGTACAGGTCAAAGTGATTATGAGTGCATGGATAATGATAATTACTGATATACATTACAAATAGGATAAATATATAAACAAATGAATAAATAATATAAAAATATAGCTTTAAAAAGGTAAGATATGAAATATATAATCCACATTCTTTAACATAAAACAATAAATGTATAATATACATAAAATAAAAAGTAAATATGTGAAATATATATAAAGTATGAAATAAATTAACTATAATTATATATGTATAAATAAAAACACTCAGAGCTACTGTATAAGTTCCTACTTACAACAATGTCAGAGCTTAGATAGAATGTCACATCCCAACAAATTGACCTTAGATTCTTTCTTTTTGGTTTGTTGCTCCAGGTTGTGACCGACAGGCCGTGCTGCACGTGTAGCTTAAGGTGCATTTGTGTGTGTGTGCGTGTGTCTGTGTGTGTGTGGGGGGGGGGGCTGCTTATTTTCCAACACCCCCCAAGGTCCTGATCTCTCTTTTGTAATGTCTGTAAAAGACTCCAGAAGCACTAAGACAGGCATGCATTCAAATTCCAGTCAGAAGGCTATATGACACTCTGTCCCTCCCACTCCCTGTACCTCTCTCTCCCGCTCCCTGTCCTCTTCTCTCTCCCGCTCCTGCTTCCTGTCCCTCTCTCTCTCCTGCTTCTGCTTCCTGTCCCTCTCTCCCTCCTGCTCCCTGTCCCTCTCTTGCTCACTGTCCCTCTCTCCCTCCCACTCCCTGTCCCTCTCTCTCTCCCTGTCCCTCTCTCCCTCCCACTCCCTGTCCCTCTCTCTCTCCCTGTCCCTCTCTCCCTCCCACTCCCTGTCCCTCTCTCCGTCCCACTCCCTGTCCCTCTCTCTCTCCCTGTCCCTCTCTCCCTCCCACTCCTGCTCCCTGTCTCTCCCACTCCCTGTCCCTCTCTTTCTCCCGCTTATTGTCCCTCTCTCCCACCCACACCTGCTCCCTGTCCCTCTCCCTCTAGCTTCCTGTCCCTCTCTCCCTCCTGCTCCCTCTGCTGCTCCTTCCAGCCCCCGGCTCAGCATAAAGCTCCCCCCACACTACCCTCAGCAGCATGAAGCCTCAGAGCTAAGCGATTTTAATTAGAGGGGCTGAGAGAGGGATTCGATTGTCCACTGACTCCTTGGCTTGCTTGTCACTGGGCCTCTTATTGAGGGCTCAGTGTAGCATGATTTTGGGGTGGGTTGGGGGGGTGGTGTGGGCCTTGCCAGCCTGAGTGGCCTTTACTAGGCTCCAATTAAGGAGCCTTTTCAGAACCACCCCAGGGATGAAATAATGGGGCCCTTATGCTGTAACCGAGGGGAAGGCTGGGTGGTTGTCGGGCCGAGGGCTCGGGGGCTTGGAGGACCAGGCTACCAGGCCCCTCCAATCTGCTGCCCCTTCCAGAAGATTCCCTCGTTCAGGAGGGGGAAACAGCTACAGCTAAAATGGTTAATATGACACCCTCAGTACGGAAAATATGCTAGCAATAAATATCAGCCATGCCAAATGAGTGAGCTCTGTTTATAAAACTCTAAGATAATAGCAGCCGCCCTAATAATAAACATACAGACGTGGCGGGGTGTGCATCTCGGACTAGGACAAATCCAGAAGACCATACGGATTTACCGTCTCTAACACTCATCCCCGTCAGTGTACAGGACTGCGTTTCACTTCGTCTCCCCCGACTGTAGCCCTTCCATGAAATCACCCTGATTCTGATTATCATTTATTGTATTCACGTTGCACCCCACCTTCTGAGGGCCTGAATGCCTCTACTGCTTCTTCATTGTCCCATGTCACATGACTCGGTTCTCTGTTCCACCCGGAGCCAGCCTGACATTATAATGCAACGCCAGCAGTGTGGATGTTTACATTGTGCTGCTTAGCTGATCCCTTTGTAAGTTTCACACCCAGATATTTCACTCGTCCATTTCCAGCAATGTGCCTTCCGCGAGTTTCCCATTCTGGAACCATCTGGATACACGCCCTTGTGGTTAATAGCTTCTCTCCCAACCACCACAATGTCTCACAAAGCCCACTCGGTCTACTAAAAATGTCTTGTCTCAATTAGCACCCTTACCATTTCGGGGGGGGGGAGGAAGAGGATCATGGATGCTTCTCTCCAGGGGAAGGTCGAGCTCCTCACAGAGCGTCACGTTTTTCCCCTGAAAACCGTTACAGTCTTGGGGAGAGAAGAACAGGACAATGGCAGGGTCACTAAGACGGAATCACTAGCGGATGCTGATATTTTCACATTAGTTGCCAAGGAAAACAGTACCTTGGGCTGATGAGTCCTTCTTGGTAACATTGTGCGTTCTGGAGACAACAAAGCAGTGGAAATCAGTGGTTGGTGATGGTCTTGTGACAATGACAGTGGCGTGAAACATGCTGCAGCGCCATCGTACCTTCTTTTCCAGCGGAGTCCAGCCAGCAGGCAACACGCACACAAAACCAATGACAATGGTATGCCTACAGCCAACCACACGGTGAGTCCGGGACCTGTGAGGCGGCAGGAGAGGAAACAATATCAATCAACAGAGAAAAAAAAAAAAGAAAAAGACAAACAATACCTCAGTCCACGATTGGCTGGTTAGGCAGCCAGTTACGAAGAATTACAGTTTCATCAAAGACAATCTCCTCTGTGAGGTTTGTTTTAGGCAACAGCCTTCTAAAGATGATGAGATTGTGCTGAGCTGTTGGGTTCTGGGCTTTGCAAGCTTAGTGTATGCGCATGTATGCCCCCCCATTAGGGTGTGTATATGTATGCCCTGTGATTGACTGGCATTCCATGTACAGTGTCCCCAGGCTGGTGATGCTTGGAAGGGGCTCTATGCCAGACATGCGCTAATGAAAACTTGACCTACATTCTCGCAATATTTCTGTTATAGTGCAGGTGTAATGAATGTTACTCATCAGGATACGCACCTTTTTCTATCTCTTTGATCTCCGCCTCCTTTAAGACAGGATGCTTGTCAGTTGTTGGAGTGGGGGCCATTGTTTTGGGTGTATTGGCTGCAGGAGAGGATCAGGATATTGCCATTGCCTCACACATTCAATTGAGATTACTCAGCAATCACAGTTTCCCCCTCATCAAGTTTTTTTAGATCTAAGAAAGGACCAGGGCTATTACGCGACGCAAAAAAATAAATTTAAGATGTGTTACTTTGAAACTGTTTCCAAAGAATTTTAAAACCATCAAAATTCCTTATTAAAGTCTAAATTAAATATCATGATTATGAGTGGTAACTATTCTGCTTTGCTCAGTTGCACAGAAACATTGTAACATCATAGCCAATTAGTTACTTTTTCCAAGTACAGTATTGCTTCAACATGTCAAAAGTCAAAAACATCTCTCGGAGCAAATGTTTAATAATTTCAAATGCCAGACATTGACCCAGGATGGTGGGTGATGTAATGCTTGTTATGTACCCAGAACTACACGTTATCCTTATAAAATTGGCTTGAACTGATGGGTTCTAACACATGAGTATACATGCATGAAGTGTACTCATTTACCAAAAACATTTGGCAGTAATTAAGGAAATGAATTCCTTCAGAGACCGGCCTGTATCAACAAGACTGCATTTACTCAAGACTTTAGAAGTCCCTTAATCTCTCTAAAATAGCTTTCTGCTTTGTGGTGTATTATTCGTTTTGTTTGCATTCATGAGGTGAGGCAACTATGTGTGAAAAGTTAAGTAACTGGTGATTCGTAATATTGGTTTTGCAGTCATAAGTGAATAAGGAAACTCATTATGTAGTATTCACACACTAAAGCCGTCTTCCTAGAAGGCCAACACGGATTGGTATACAGAATGGGCAAAGCATCACATAGCAACACTATGGCTCAATAATATTAGATTGCAAGTTACAGTAAGTGACATTCTAGACCGTCACTGACTGGAAGGTCAGTTATATGAAGGCTGTGGCAGAGATTCTTGTGTTATGGCTAACAGAGACTTCATAGATATTACGAGCACCACTTAACTATCCCATTCTTTCTCAGTCCTGACATTAGGCAGCTGAGTTGGTGGCAACACGGCTGGCTACATTTACAAATTGAAATTTGCAAAATAATTGCCTACCAGGAGTATTTTTAGAAAAGAATAATGTTCAGCCACCAGTTTTGGATGGAGGGGTTGATAAACTACTGTTCACTGAATAATTCTACATGCGAAACACGGAAATGAATCAGAGCCCAACAAAGGAGTGTTTATTGAATTTTAATTTCATTTGAATTTCAAATGAAACTGCAAGAGTCATAGAAGGGACCCCGCATTTTGAACAAAGGTTCTTAGAGTTTTGATGTTTCAAATTTGCTAAAACCACCCAAGAAATATTCTCACGCAGAGCTTCCAGGGAGCAAATGTTGCCTGAATGCCCAAGGGCAGCCAAGATACATGTCAGGGCAGGCCATCTCAGAGCCTCATGCACAGACTGCAGCAAGGCCGAAAACGAAACCTGGCCCTCAGGTAGCCTTACCCATGCGGGGCTGGACTGCAGGGCAGCCCAGGACCTGGATGTACATCGCGGGCCTGACATGCCACTCCTGAGGTCGCAGCAGGATGTACTGAGCCACTACCGGGGGAATCAGGCTGTTCAGTACTTCCTGGGAACTGTCTGAATTTCCCTCAAACACCTGCATTGGATTCACCGGGGAGATCCACATTTAGGACCTTCATCACAATACAACATGTCATCTGCATCAATATTTGCCAGTATGAAATAGTACATATGAAATAAAGGTTATAATAATGTGCTGCCCACATTATTCAACACAGCACTGACAAAGTTGACACACGGGAAGTGATGTCACCTTCTTTTCCTTACTGACTGCTCCCTTGTATGTCCTCCAGGTCTTGCCGTCCTTGCTATACAGCAGAATGTAAGACTTCACATAGAAGGTGGAAGATCCCAAATGGAATCCTTTCGTTATAATTCCTGGAAAGGAACCAACACCGTTATTTTCTCAGCCAGGAGAAAAAGTGAAGAACACAACTGAGTTTGCAGAACAAGTTTTACGAACATTCTGAAATGAGCGATAAACAACCGACAGACCATAAGGTTCGGCTAGTGTTTTAACTCAGGAGGCCCTCAGAAAGGGTAACATGACCCCAGTTTGCTGAAAAACTCCCCCATCCCTTGACCTGTAACGCTGCTCTTGCTCTGGAGGTTCACTATCAGCCACGGGCTGCGGTCGTCGCCGTTCGCCACCCAAGGCGTGTCGTCATGCTCCTTGTCTCTGCTGGCGGTGAGCCATGGAATCGTGCGCCTCCTGCTGTCCCCTTCCTCCGAAACGGAGGACATGTTGAAGCTCGATGCATTTAGGGGGCCACCACAATCTGTCCGGAGGGGAATGAGAGCCGGACAAAGTCGCCCCACGCCGGACATGTTCCAGTGTGTGATATTAAATCTTGAAAGTCCTCGCTTAAAGAGAAAAAACGCTCCTCCGAGGTCATATACAGCTCACCGCTATATTATTCTCTTGTTATTAAAAAGCGATGCTCTTTGGATGGACTAAGGTGATACTGCGCTATGAATTACTGCCTTACCTCTTTGGAAAACCAGCTTCTTCTCTGACAGCGATCCCCTGCCGCAATAAAAGAAGCTGCTCAGCTGTTGTACAGAGGCAAAATCAGGTTGCAATGGGCAGTAAAATCACTTGTATGATTCCCAATTTATCTCTCCTCAGGTTTTTATCCATCGTTGTGGGTACTGTGGCAGCCCACATGTAATAAGCACAGCATGTATGAGTCGCCTTGGCAACAGTGCGAATTTCTTCAGCCATCGACTGTGACCTGGCATGACACTCACGTCTTGGAGAAGATGCCGTTGGCGAAGGTGGACTCATAGAGCGTGATGCTGCGCTCCCGGGACACGGTGATGGGCCCCCCCAGGGCATCTGACACAACCCCAGCATGGATGGCGGCTTTGCAGAGCACCGAGGTCTGCAGGTCTGGGGGGGGGGGGGGGTGAGTAATCGCCAGCGCAGGCATTTACAAAACATTACACGTGAAAGAAGT
>JABFEA020000138.1:27318186-27342076 GCA_019775915.2 Cyphomyrus plagiostoma | reverse complement strand
CCCCCCCCCCGCCCCCCCCCCCCCCCCCCCCCCCCCCCCCCCCCCCCCCCCGCCGCCCACCCCCCCAGCGGGCGCCCCCCGGGGGGGCCCGGGGGCTCAGAGGGATAACTGGCATTGTTGGAGGTAGCGTAGCTGACAGGGAGGGGAGGCCTTACGCCGAGCCCAGCCCTGAGTCACGGCGCACAGGGTACAGGAAGTGAGCCTCTGGCCATCTGGCGGCCTTTTGCAAACAGCCCAGCAGCAAAAACACTCCAGCACTTTCACGTCACAGTCACTGATTGGCATTAAACTCGGCTGTGGATATTAGCTTAGCTTTTGTCTGCTTATGCCCATGAGGCAACAACTGGCATCTAAGGCCCGTCTTGCTTTGCTTGTCTTTATTTTAGACTGGTCCTCTGTCCCAGGAGTACCCCTGCCTTGTGCCCTATGCTGCTTGGGACAGGCTCCTGGCCTTCCTGTACCCCTGCTGGGGATCAGTCGTTGAAAGGTGGGTGAATGTCATGTTAATTTGACTGCAGCCGCATGCTGACATGGTAGATCTGACTATAGCACAGTGTCTTCGGTCAAATGTGAGTTTTAATGTAGTCAGACTCGTCATGGACTCTGTGCATGCCACCAAACAGTTCTGACCTCCAGGCCAGTAGGCGGCGCCTTACCCAGGCTGGGCGCGCCGTTGTCGGGCGTAATGGTGAGGGAGCCGCTCCTGCAGTTGGTGCTCGCCTCCAGGTCGAAGTCGCCGAAGGCCAGACGTAGCCGGTGGCCGAGCGGCACGGCCAGCCTCCACTGGCAGCGCGTGTTGTTGGCGTAGGTCCCCGGGAAGCTGCGGGAGGCCAGCGTGCCACTCAGGACGCCTGCAACGCTGTGGCCGCAGCCATCACCTGCCAGGGGGGGTTCAGCAAACCCATATGAAGAACGGGAGAGCATGCAGCCGTTCTACCCTCAGAGCCACCACACTGCCCTGGCAAGGGAGACTCTCCAGCAAGACATTTTTTAAACCAACCACTTAATTCCTGCTTTGATTTATTTAACCCCAAATGCAAAGATACTGTCTTACAGGGAAACTAAAAAAAAACAGCACAGGCTGGGCTCAGAGGTGTTTGACTCCTGATGTACAGGCAGGGCTGAGGCGCTGTGCTCCATTCTCACCGCGAGGTGAACTGCTGTCTGGGTTTACGACAAGCCGCATGTGGTCTGAGATATGAACATGGCCGTTTACCACAGACACTGTTCTGGGCCGACTGGAGGAAGCCACGCTAGATGGTGCAGGCTCTCCTGGAAAGAGTGTCTGGGTGCTCCGCTTCCAGAAAATACCACCAAGAAAGCGCTGAAGATCTGGGCGCTGACGCTCAGCTGGACCCCATTAGCGCCACAGTTGTGGGGTCTTACCGCCGATGAATCACAACGAAGCGACAGGATGTGCTCATTAATGACTTACACGAGCAGCCCTCTGATTGGCTGTGCAGTCATGACTGGGTGCTGACTTGGCTCAGGTGAACCACAGGCATCTCCAGAAACATTAAAGCACGGGGTTATTAGGATGTTTATGTCATCCTTGCCCGTGTCCTCTGAGCTCATTACTTCCAGATGACTGAAAAAAACTAGTCTAAAAATGGCCCAGTGTCACCCCTTCCCTTCTATATACTCTGGCAGCCTTTCTATAACTATTTCACACCCATTATGGTTTCAGGTATTCTAATTCATTGGACAGTTTAATATACCATGCTATTTTTCATGTGTAGGAGTCAGCACTACTTTGTAGCCGTCGTTTAGGCCTGTATATTAAATGCAGACAGCAGTTAACTTCAAACACCATACATCTGGGAAACCTGAGTTGCTTTTTTAAACTCACTTATTGAGGAGCCAATCACTGAAGCAAAGCTGAACAAGTCACATGACCTGTAAATCTCAGCCGCCTGTGTCTGTCCTGTGGAGAAGCTGCGGTCTTTTGCTGTGAGGTCTACGTGCACCCCAAATTACCAGGACGGCACAGTGCTAGCTGATACCGCTGTACTCCCAAACAGCGAGGCACCAGAACTAGACCAGTGTTCTCAAACCGGTCCTCAGGGACATGCCCGTACCTACCATTTAGGACATCCAGGTCGAGCCCAATGACCAATGACCGTGACCCATTCCGGGGCAGACCTGGCAAAGGCTAACACTTTTGACCTTGGTGTTTTGAAAATCCTGGCTACGGCTTTGCTCAGGGAGCCCAGGCACTCCACATTTTTGCTCCCTCCCAACTATCAGGGAATTGAAAAAAAGCAAAAACATGACCAGTTTTGAGAAACACTGAACCAGAGCGATTCTGCACAGGGCGAGTCCCCTTACGCCCCGCTTCCCATCCTGTTCCTTCCTCATTGGCCCAAAGCCCTCATGGGAATCCCTGGAAATGCCACAGCACGGCAGGGTGGTCGTAAGCAGCAGACCAGAAAACTGTGTCAATCTTGGGTTGCTGCAGTTTCAGCGGTCATGGGAGGGTGGGGGTGTGGCCCATTACGTCATAAGGGGCTGGGGAGGGCAATGTGCGGTTTACAGGCTGTGATTCACCCTTGTTTGTGTGAGCGGTTCCCAAAGCCCCCTTCCCGATTTCTCTCCTACCCCTGCTAGGAATTGGCCTATCAGCGCGTGGGAGGGACCACAATAGTCTCTTGAAGGGGTCTGGTTTGTGAGTTCAGTGCGGTTTGTCCAGTGCCAGTCACACCTCACAAGCTGCCATACTGCTCAGTCCGAGCCTTTCTAGGCTTTCGCTCTCTGGTCCTCTGCGTGGAGCTGCTCAGATCCCCCCCAGAGGGGAGCAGGTAACAGCCCTCCAGCTAACACTCCCACAATGCTTCGCAAACAATGCAGCAATATCATCACTTTCTAAAATGACGGCCTTGTGAAAACTGCACATATTTTTGTTTCCTAGGGCTGTTTTTAGACTACAATGAAATTACTTAGGCTATTTATGCCTTTTCCACCCACCGCATGACAAATATCTATGAACTGTGATCTTCAAAGGGATGCAGCTACATTTCTAACAGAAAATCCAACAGAACATCCTAGTTCCAGTCTAAATCTGGACCCCTACTGTCTTAGGGTCAGCCTGCCTGGTGGTTTCCTTCCTCCTTGTAATTTGTTTCTTCTCCTCTGTTAACATCTGCCACCATCCACCACATGCACACACACACACACACAAAACACACAGGTTTGTAATTATATCTTTCGTGGGGGCACTATATTAATTTCTATGGGCAAAACCCTAACCCCAACATGATGACCTTAACCGTAAGAAACTAAACAAAATATGAAAGTTCTGGCATTTTTAGTTTTTTGATTGCCTTCACAGACCTTTATGGGGACCTGAAAAAATGGTCCCCACAACATCAACATAACAGATTTTTATTACATCATGGTGAACATTTGGTCCCTACACTGTATTAGAAACATAATACACACACACAAACACGCACACACACGCACCAATCAGACCACTTATGTTATACTGTTTTTCTGTTTGTCATGATGCAGTTGCTGTGGTCCCTGCTAAGGTCTTTGGAAATACAATGATACCACACAGTCAAACAAGAGACTTTCAGGACATTTCTTTGATATTCTGGCCATGAAACAGTCCCATGGCCTTACGGCACAAAGGGACACAAAAGAAAATATGTGAATTTAGAACACAAATCAACTGCAGAGGGTAAATGCAATGCTTTATTTCAAAGAGCATCAAACCAAGACTGGGTCGGCAGCCTGAGACTGAAAGGGCAGGCCCCCACAGGTCTGCATTGCCAGCCGACAGCATGCCGGAACGTTGCCTGCCAGTAACTAATACCTTTCTGTCAATCTCTCTGCACCAGCACATTCACCTACTATGGGTTTGATTGAGGATTCACTCACAGTATCCCCATCCAAATACAGAAAAACAGCATATGCTATTACACACGCTAATGTGGCCAGAGCAGCTCCTACAAGAATCCGCAGGCTGAAGCCCTCTGTTGGCTTCCCAACCAAAAGTGGCAAAGGTTATCTACCGTGGCTTAATGCTGCGTCAACAGGGGAACCTCCCCGTCACTGGTTGCTCCTTCCTGCCTGGGTGGGTGTTGGAATGGGAGGGGGTGCTTTATGTCACTGAGCAAACATAGACTGAGCTTTTAAACTGTGACTGAGCATGAGGCACATCGCCCCCTCCAGTCCCTCTGGACTCAATAGGCCACACTCCACCTTCCCGTGACCAATGAAAATGCACAGATCCACGATTAACTGGAACCCGTGGGGACCACACGGAAGGCGGGGGTCAAACAGGGGCAGCCTGTGATGTTACAGCCCGCCTGAGAGTGCTGGCTGTGTGCATTACTGTGTGTCTTACTCATCCTGCATGTTCATTCAGTCGTGGGACGCGTTACAGGCCAACATCAATTTAATTTGGATCAAACCATAAAAGATAATTAGCTATTAAACATTTATTATAAACTTTAATGCCCAAACACAAATATCATTGTGGAAGACAGGGTTTATTCAGAGCAATCAATCTGCTCATTAAAACTAACCCCACAGCCTCCTTGGGAAACAAATATGAAACAATCATATTTATTGATTAGTTTAGTGGTTTATTGGATAAATGAACTTTTACACACTACCCTTGTAAAGGCAGCAGCTTCTAGGTAGACATTTGTTAAACTTGGTCATAGAAACTTGGTATTCCTGTTTTGATGGGGTTACTTTTAGGATGAGGGATTCCTTAACAAAGAACTACTATTTCAGAAAAAGGAGAGCCTCTGCAGACACTTGAAGTCCTTCTGAGGCAGCTGTCTGGTTCGAGCAAAGCAGCAAGGTCATCTGGGATTCAAATTCACTGACAGGATGGATGCCGGTCCGTCCATAGTGACTCACACTTTATCGGAATTGCAATAGTTATGGCGAGACCCTCCAGATTCAAGAAAGATGTGCATATAAATAATCCACTGCAGGCTGTACAGTAACACTTAACAATAGAAAGAGTCAAGATTTGGTCATTAGGAGATGCACAGATGTGAGTAAAGGTTTTTCAACTGATTCACCCATGAAGTTTACATTTCCTGTCCATTTATTTGCACATTAAAACGTAGTTGTTACTTAACAACTTTAGTTAAAATCATCAGTACATCAATGATAACAAAACCCACTGAAAACATGAAGCCACATATACGGCGTTAACTGGTTAACGTGTGACAAAAAGTGACCTGTTAACTCGGATACGATGCGCTGTAATGTCTGTCTTATTTAGAGTCTGGTATCTTAAAATTTCTGTACAGGAGCAACAGGCGTACCTAAGAAAATGTATCTCAAACACAACCTAATCTACTTTATCCAGTCAGAATAAAGAAAAATCGCCAGAGACGAACGAGTTAAAATATAACTATTTTTTCCATAAACACTACTTTCAATTATAGTCCTACATTTTCTGGTTCTTGGGCTAAGAAAATGTTTTTTGTCCCATCTAAAAGTTTTTATTTTCATTTTGATGATGCAGCGTACCTACCCGAACAGTGAAAATCTACAGATTATTAATGTTCACTATGAACTCAATACACCGAGAATAAGTTACATATTAACTCCAGCTTCTGACGGAAAAAAACGGATGACAGTCGGAGAATGTCCAATACACAAAACACTTGACCTTCATACAAAAACAACAGTTAGATTTTTCCTCTCAGTCGTTTGAAAACGGTGAAAGGAAAGGGGTATATTATGTTTGATCAATAGCTTACCATCTTGTCCGTGGATTTCCAAAGTTTTTATATAAAGCAGAAGAAGAAATCTGGTTAAAAAATGGATAGCATCCCGAATGTTTCTAAGCATGCCGATCATGATTTACATGGAAGCGATGTTACGCTCCGCATTCGAACCGTCAAATACAACAAAACCATTTACTGTAGGTAATCAAGCGAAGTGGCACGAATACCATACAATTTACTAGGATCCAGGCACCGAATACTTCTCATTGGATGCGAGGTGTTTCGAGAGGTGTTTACCTGCGTTCCCATTGGCTCCCAGAAGTGCCAGTCCAAATACTAACTTGCTAAAAAAATCTCCATTAATGTTGATCTATGGGGAAGTCTTGATACATTGCAAACTAATACTAATATTAATATAAGAAACCAGTTTTCGTACACTTTAAGTGAACTAAATGGGAAATTTCGATTAAATGAATGACATCATGACCTTGTCTGAAAAAATAAAAATTAAGCGGTATAAAGTAGTATGTGCTTAAACACTGAGAACAAATTTAGTTACGCACAAGCATTTCACTTTAGTGTTTCCCTTAATTTACATCGGGGTCAATAAATTATCCATCTATCTATCTATCTATCTATCTATCGTTTGCATAATTACTTATCTTGTATACCCTATGACTACTTGAGATTATATTGACTTTGAGAAGCGATACACACAATTAAAAAAAAATCAGTTTACATTCTATTCAGTAGCATACAGTCCTTTAATATTTAACTTTAATACAGAGAACGTTACATATCTCGAAAAAAAAATCGACCAGAGGTTTTCAATTATGCATATAAACGCACACCAGTCTAACTGAGAAGTCGAAATAAGGTATGTCAATAAACGTAGTGCAACTACAGATTAGAATATATTTTCTAAGATTCCTGGACGGGGTTCGTTGAAAAACGACGCCACCTGCTGGAACCATAAATCATGCTATCAGAATAATCCTTATTTACAAAGATGGCACGGTATAAAAACATGTGCACGTGTCTTTATTAAATGAACGTACTGCTCAATTTATCCATGATATGTAAACAGATATAGGCAGATAGCAGTCTGGTTGTCATGCCATATCTTGCTAGCGGATTTAAACTATACAGTTCATAATTATTACTATTCGGCTTTAAGCTATATTGCATAAGGACACACAGAGGGACATTTTCCTGCTTAGAACAGTTCACATAATTTGGAAGATTGTGTGAGAAGCTAGTTTTGTGTCAACAGGAGCGAAGCTTCTCCGCCAGACATCACTGCCTTCATTGCAGGAAGTGTAGCGAAGCGGCACGACGCATGCTCAGTGAGATATCTGGTCGCCAAGGATGTCTTCGCAACTCTAAAGCGGTAAGAGAAAACCCCAGTTTGGTGTTCATCGAGCCTCTAGTTTGTGTTTGGCGAGTGAAAAGGAGGAGAACGCAACGCCCGGCGAAGCTCTGGTTCGGACGTTTGCCGGTAGCAGTGCGATATTCGAGTCCAAACGGCCCGTCCGTGAGAAGGGCAGCAACTCAGGCGCTGCCGCCACCGTCGACGCGCTGTTGCTTGTTGTTGCTGTACGTGCCGCCGCACGGCGAGACGTCAGCCGGAGGGAGAGCGCGAGCGAGTGAGCGGGCGGGAAAAAAGAACGACGCGGGTGCGTCGCCAGCGACCGGGGCGAACGGCGCGTTGTTAACCTCTGTTGGTGCAGCGAAGGCGGAGCTCTTAGCGAGCCCTCCGAGTGCCGCCTCAGCCGGCCGGTGGAGCCGTGCGAAGAGCGCTTAAAAGCACTGGTTAGGAATCACAACCCTTACAGTGAATCCAGGCGCGCCGGGAGGGGGCGGCTAATAGCGGCGACCATGCTAAGCTAAAGTTTAGAGAGGGCTGAAGTTTGTTATTATGAAAGAAAAAAATAATCAGTTCCAGAATTTCTCACTATAAACGATGGATTTAGCTCCCCAATTATAGGGAACTGAAGTAATTTGGGGCGGCCGAAGCGCGTAATGCGAATGCTAACTAGGTAGCTGCTCGGCTAGCATATCTGGCTAAGTGCTTTGGTATTTAAATAAACGGGGTTTCCTAGCCTCCGTGCTACACAAGCAAGTTAACACGAATTAGCTCCGTAGACGGGACCGTGTGAGTGGATATTTAAGTTTACTAATAAACTTGGGAGGTTTAACTTTTCGTTCGAAGTTACAATTTATCTGTTGTCTTACTATATAAAAGAGATATTGTCAGCCATTTGAAGACAAACTTATTACGATACTGCGCTGTATTTATTTTGCTGCTTGCTAATTAAATTTTCGCCACAGAATTTGTTGATGTGTCAAAACAAGCAAAATGGAAGCAACCTATCTGGTGAAATCAACGACTTTCCCGTTAACTAGCCGTCGGTCTAAATAAAAATGTAAAAAGTTTCGAATTTTATCATATTATTCGAATCATTAACCAAAGTGAATGGACCTCAGTTTTCTGAAATATAGGGAGTCCCGATGATTCTTGCATATTCCACCACATGCATAACGTCCGAAAAGTACCATTAATACGTGTACTTGGAAAGGGCAAATAATGAAGGTATCATAGCTTTTTGACACTAGTCCTTTAGTAGTGCATTTCAACTTCGACCCATCAGGTGACTGCTATGCAACAGGTGCGCAGTGAATCCGGATTAGTAGATGTGACCGTTTTTAAACAGCGCTCTAATTAGCGAAGTAGAAAAGCTTTATTCTAATTTTGATTCCAGAAGCCTATGTAGAATACGATTATTTGTAGAAAAATATATTCCATATGTCGAATAAATCAATTAAAAAGTCTGGGCTGGAAGTGCAAATGGAGCTTTTTCACCAAACGCCCCAGGCTTATTTTTATCCGATTTTGAAACCGGATATTTATACAAACGCAAGCTAAACGTCATCCAGCGAGTTTAATACAGTGCATTTAAACCGGTGTTCTGACGAGTTGAGCTACCTATCAAGACGTACTATCGAACCTGTTAGCGCATGTGCAGTTCCACCGTTTTGGGATTAGGGTTAGGTTTTAGGGGTTAGGGTAAGGGTTTTAGGGTTAGAGTTATCGATTAGCACTACGGTAGGATAACTCGACAGAGTAGCTCATTTCGACACGGGCTCTCAGATGGAGCTATACTTGTTCCATAATAATTGTTCTTATTGTCCTGATTGCAAAATAACTAGTAAAAATGAAAGCCCCATTAATTTTATATTGTTAAATGTTTAATTTACTGGTTTACAGATATATTAAATTGATTAAGGCGTATTTGAAGTGTGTTTTATTCAGTGTTGTGTGCTTGTGTGATGGTTCTCTTAAGGGTTTTTGGGCAGGTCGGTTACAAAGCGAGGTTATCCATCTTTAAACATTTCCAGCCTGGTGAGTGGTAAATGATACGGGTGGTTGTTGTGTTCAGGTCTTTGCTTGTTGAGGCAGCAGTCCTGACCGTGATCCACCGTGTGGCACACCACATCTGGGTACTCGTTTTAGAAGTCGTTTCGTGCGCTCCGTGGCCTTGCAGTGACTAGCCTCTGCCCGGCAGGACCCCGGGGAGCTGGCAATGGCCGACGCGGAGCTTGCCGTGTCAGTGGGGGACGTGGTGATGGTGAAGGGTGACGACGGCAAGCCCAAGACTCAGGTTATTCTGCAGCTTCAGCCAATCACGCAAGGGTAAGGAGCAGTGGCGTTTACGCCATGGGGTCAACACCCAGAAGGCGCCGCGGCACCTAAGGAAAGCGCTTTTCATTGAATGGGTGTTTTAAAGAGTGCATAAAAGTTAGTTTTGAAACACTTGCTTAGCAGATAACAAACATTTAAATACCGATATGGCGTCAACATTATTGGGTAAATTAAAAGACTTTTTTTAAACGTGATGGTATCCATTCGGAAAAAAAAAAACATTTTTTTTTGTATATAGTCTGAAATTGTGTTGGTCATTATACTTGTCCTTCTAACATATCTAAAATATGCCCACCTTGTGTCTGTACATGAGCATAATCATGAACCATTTCTTTTTTTAATTAATGATTTTTATTGATGTAACCCATTTTTGACTAAATATGTTTTTCGACTTGTTTCTGACTACAGAAAAGCTTTAGGGTTCCCTGCTTTGTCAGTTCAGGGAGTCACTTTAATAACCAGAATAGCTGCCTGTATACTTTAAGAATGGGTTTTAAATTGGAAACCAATCCGTTGTGGCCTTCTTAGCTAATTTGCACAATAAATCGAAGTAGACCCTTAATGATTATAGTTTCCATATTTTTTGTTTTTGGCTTAATGTTACAGAGTCCCCATAATATGGTTATTTCCAGTTTGTCGTTATATCAATGAATCATTTCAGTAATAATGTTAGCCAGGGAGTTTTAAACCCTGCACTGTATCCCTGTAATATTAATGTTGTTCATTACGCCTAGTGGAATAGTCTTTTGTAATGGTACCCAGTGATTTCATAGATCTATATTTAAAAGAATAGCGGCAATTTCTTCAGTCATTTGTTACAGTGAGTAACACGTACAATATCAGATTATACTTAACCTGCAGGAATATTCTTTCCGTGGAAGCGCCATCGACATAAGTAGTAGGCTGTAGTGCACAGATGCAGAGACTCTATAGCTCTTACCCCAGGAGACTGTATAGTCCTCCTGGGGTCACTGACAGAACAAGTGATGAAAGGACAGTATACCTGAACACTGACTAGCCTACATGCATGCTTTTGTGTCATAAATGTTCCATGTCCTCATATTTGATGATGCTTTCCTCCTAAAAGGTCAGTTCCAATGCACTCTCAAATACAAACTTGTGTGAGAATTTCACAAGTTGCGACTGCACGTGATGTCAGTAATTTTTTCAAGTAGATTGTGTGTTGATCTTTATCTGACTTGCTGACGAGTTTTTATCTTTCATATTTAGCATTTTTAGAAAATATGTAGCGTAGATATTTCTTGTGTAATGCAGGGATCATGTCATGAAAAAGGTCCATAATGTGGTTTGTCTTCCCTTACAGGATGTGTGAGGACTCCGCTGAAACAGAAACTGCTGTTGTGGCAGTAGATACTCACCAAGGTTGTTACTCTTACATCCTGAAGTGTGTGCATGCAGTGAGCTACATGACTAAAGCACATCCTCTCATTCATTTGTCTGTGGGCTCTGTGTTCCTACAGCTGATGCATGCCAATCTCGGTAATGGCCGTCTTATCTTCCAGACGATGTTCCTGCAGAAGGGGAAGTGGAGTACGGATACCCTATAACTTGTGGGGACAGCAAGGCCATCCTGCTGTTTAAGAAGTTTGTCTGCCCGGGAATCAATGTTAAGTGTGTCAAGGTCAGTTCATCCGTTGTGAGTCTGATGTTGGGTGATGACAACTTCACTGTGCTGGAGGGCTGCTGGTGCGTGAGATCTGGCTGTAGCCCTACAACATTGGGTCTTGCTGTGTCTTGCACCTGCAGTACAATGACCAGTTGATCAGCCCCAAGCAGTTTGTGCACTTGGCTGGAAAAGCCACCCTTAAGGACTGGAAGAGGGCCATCCGGCTTGGGGGCGTCATGCTCAGGTGAGCAGCCAGGGTTCTGCTAGCAGTATCCCGATTTTTGTGTTCCTCACCTCGGGTTGCGAACATGCCGTGTCACGTCCTGTCTCTCGGCTCCGTGGCTGCGTGCTGACTCTTCTCACAAACTTCATGTCCTCCAATCCCCGTGCCCCCAAAATGGCCAAGTCAGCCATTTGTGGCGTCTTCTGCTGCCTGAGTTCTGTTCCCAAGCATGATGAACACGCTGTATCAATGCCAGTCAGCTTGCTTTCCACAATCTTTTCTGCGGGTGACGCACATGAGTGTGAACAGCTCTTTGTGTTGCTGGGGGTGCCCCCCCAGGCTTCCACTTTTTCCCAAGCCCTGGTTTTTCCCTTCCTGCTTCCTGTTAGGTGATCTCTGGCATTAACCCCCCTCCCTTTTTTCTGCAGAAAGATGATGGACTCCGGCCAGATTGACTTTTACCAGCATGACACCGTATGCACCAACACCTGCCGCAGCACTAAGTTTGACCTGCTGATCAACAACACTCGCTTCCCCCCCCAGGGCAGTGGCCTGCCCACCTCCACCTCCCCTCAAGGTGGGGCTCAGACACTGAAGTTCACATGCCCCACGTAGGAATGGGATTTATTTTTTGAGGAGTACCTAAGCTGCTTTTGCCATTTAATAGTAATGGCCCAGAATTCCTTCTCTTTGGAGGTGAGGGGGAATATCGGAAACGAGCAATTGGCGAACAGCTGTCACTGCCTTCTTACTGAATTCTTCTTTCAGAGTGGACAAGCTGACGGTTTAGAAATGCAGTATGTTGCAGTTGATACATACACACTCAGTTGACAGAGGACATTAGAGGCTATCCTGTCAGAAAAGGACCCTGAGGAGAGTTAATATTACGTGAACGAGCAGGACCCTGTCTAAAAGATTTTGAAAACAGGAAGTCAGTGGAAATATGCCACTCTCTGGTGAGCATGATATACAGGTGATATTTGAACCCACAGCCTTCAGTAGCATGCCAGAGTGTTGTTGGTTTCAGAGTGTGAGTTGTTCTAGTGCAGGGGTGTCAGACTGCAGTCCTGGGGGGCCGGAGCCCTGTGTAGCTTAGTTCTTTCCCTGTTCCACCACAAATGATTCAGCTCAGAAGCTATGTGGTAATTAGCACAAGGAACTGAATCAGGTGTGTTAAATGAGGGGAAACCCAAAAATATGCAGGGCTCCGGCCCCCCAGGACTGGAGTTCTAGTGGGTCCTTGTCATTTTGCTGGAGGTTGGAGTAGAGCACTGAACTGTGTGGAGGGCTCATTCTGGTGTGCATGTGCAGGGAACGGAAGCCAGGTGGCCACAGTAGAGGAGAGGCAAGAGGAGATAAGTGCTGCCAGTGTGGAGTGGAGCCCCTCTGTGGCCAGCGCTGTTACTGCAGCAGCTGATGTCGAGGGCAAGAAGGAAGCCGAGGAGATCTCTGGTGAGTGGACTCGCACTCAACTGAAGACACTCTGTAAACATTTGGAACCGAGTCAGTATTTCATCAGTGTCAAAAAGACATTCTCCCCTATAAGAGGAAATGGTTGTGAGATCCAGTGAATGGAAAACGCGATAAAAACGCCATGAGTCTGTCTCTGTCCCTGCTGTCCCAGAGGAGACGCTGAACTTCTGGAAGGGCATTGCGGACGTGGGGCTGATGGGAGAGGTGGTGTCCAACATCCGCACAGAGCTGCTGGCCCTGCTGCGGGGCGTGCAGCTGCGGAGCGGACAGGCCGCACTGCAGGAGCCCGGTAGGCAGCCACCCGCCGCACACATCACGCTGCGCACATCGCTGACCCTATCACAGACTGCCGTGGTCTGACCCCACCTGCTGTTACCCTGTGTTCATGAGCCATGCAAATAAAATGCTCCAGAGTCCAGGCAAGCTTAGTCTCAGTGAGTCAGTTTGCGCATCTTTTTCATATAAACTCTCGAGTTGAATATAGACAAATCCCCATTATTCATGCATTCATATATTAATTTACATGTTAGAAATATATAGTGTGTTATTAATATTGTGGACAAAATGGACAGATTTTATAGGACTGTTGTAGAAAGCAGTGTGTTTGTGTGTGTATATGAAGACACTGTATATTTGTGTGTATATACACACACATACACTACTTTCTACAACAGTCCTATAAAGTCTGTCCATTTTGTGACATATTAAAGCAGTATATTTCTAACATGAAAGAGACTTATGGATACAAAAAGTCTAGATTTGAAAGTGCTTGTTTTTCTGAAAGATATTACGGAAAAACCTGCGCTATGGATGTCATATTTCTACATTACAATTGTGCCCAGTACCCCATAGACTACAGAAAGCATGTGCTTTCCTGGGTACTTTTTATATGAAACAATTGAAATGGTAATTAATTAAAAACAAACAGTGAAATGAGACATATGCCTAAGAAAACATCTTAAAAATAGTTCTCATCCAGTGCTTTGAACTTTATTTTTTTCATGGCAAGGTTGACCTTTGCATGTGAACGCCCAGTAATTTAACTTTTGTTAAAAGAAATATTTTTTTTTATTAGCATTAATCACTGTGCATTTCAATAGGGCAGTGCATGACTTAAAATGCTACTGCTATTCTACCACTAGGGGGTGCCAATGAATATTTTGAAAACATGGATAAGAACCCAAAAAGACACCTTTTCTTTTACAGAAAACTATATGTGGGGGATTTCAATGGGATTTGTTAATTAGTATGTATTAGTGTTACGTGTGGGGAAAGAAGAGTTTATTTTCTGAGTTTGGCCTCATAGACCAGAGAAGCAGATCAGGTAACTGGTTCAAGTGGAGGCAGTAGTCAAGTCGCAGGTAGGTGGACTGACCCCAATGGATTCTGTCCCAGATGCTGCCGTGCTCCACAGCCTGGCCCAGATGTTTGGGCTGCTGGACTGCGTGAAGCGTGCCCTGCAGAATCGGAGGAGCCAGGCAGGCCAGAACCAGGAGCTACTCCATAGCACATTAGTGGGTGAGCTTCCCGGGCTGAGCGGTGCTACGCACACACAACACAGAGGGCTGGGAATTTTGACCTTGACGGCTTCCCTATGACAGAACTGGAGCGCCAGCTGGAGGAGCAGAAGAAGCAGGCGCAGGATTGGCGGCCCCGGGCCCAGCCCAGTGTGGCCCTTGTGCCGCTCGCTGGCTCCTCCAAGCCCCCGGCTCCCAAACGGCCCCGGCTGCAGCGGCCTGCCTCCACCAGCCTGCTTGGCGTGTCCCCTAGCCAGCAGCAGGTGCACCAGATCACCGTGCTCTCCCCCATCACCGTGGGCTCCGCAGGCCAGTCATTCAGCATCGCTGGGCTGCCTGTGACCACGCTGGGCCAGCTGCCCGCCGGCACGCAGCTCGTCACCCGCTATGCCACGGGCGCAGGGCACACCAAGGCGGACTCCGTCACCCTTCACCCCTCCTCCAGCCTGACGCTGCTCAGTGCTGCCGCCGTGGCCAACCAGGGCCAGCTTGGGCCTGTGGAGATCGTGCACCTGGCTCAGGAGGCAGAGGCGGGCAATGCTGAGGGCCAGCAGGGCGGGTCTGCCCATGGGGATATGGTGGGGGGTGCTCTGCTGGTGCAGGAGGGTGTTGGGGGAGAGGAGGAGGCACAAGCACACGCCACTGTCATTGAGATTGACCCGGCGCCAAGCGACCACACCACAGGGGTGGTGGGTTTGCGGCTGGGTGGCGAGGATGGTGTGGTAGTCCAGGCCGAGATGGAGGTGGTGGATGGGGCTGAGGAGGAGGGTGGAGTGGTACTGCAGGGTGGGATCGAGATTGTGGGTGGGACTGAGGGCAATGAAGAAGGTGGGGTTGTGCTGCAGGATGGAATTGAGATGGTAGCTGGGGTTAAAGGTGACGAAGAGGGCGGGGTGGTGCTGCAGGGCGGGATGGAAGTGGTGGGTGGAGCCGAGATCGATGAAGAAGGCGAGATGGTGCTGCACGGAGGAATGGCGATGGTGGCTGGTGCAGAGACGGACGCCGGGCTGGTCGTGCACGCAGAGATGGGAGAGCTGGAGCACCAGGAGCAGCTGCACAGTGTGGAAATTGTGGTCATTGAGGATGAGGTGGCAAAGTGAGACGGCTGGAATGCCGCTGAGACCATGGAGGACGGGCAGCCGGGAGAAGCAGCAACGGTGATGATGGGCACCGCTGGGTCTGTGCCAGAGCAGGGCCACCAGAGGGCGTAGCATGGATGTAGCATGGCTGTCACATGGCTGCTTATTTTTCTTGTTTTTACTGAACCACGAGAAGTCTGTATTATTTCAGTGAACAAATTTGTTTTTCCGTTAGTTGTATCCCAGTTTTAATTTACCATAATTAATCTGTACTAACAGTATTTTTTTTGTCCTTTCCATCTTTTAAGCCTACTTTCTGCCAGGCTGACACGTTTAACCTTTTTGGCTGAAATGATCATAAAGCAAAGTGGTCCTGTCCTCCCCAAGACCAAGACTGTAACACACCACCTGGGGTGGTTCAAGAGGGTCATGTCCCGACCAAAGCTGTCCAGGAACAGTCACGTGACAAGCTGACCCTTGCCTGTTATTTCTTTCTAGTGGAGTAGGGAGTGTTCCAGAATGTTCTAGAGCTGAGCAGCACCTTTTCTATCATAGTGAGGCTTTGTGAGGATTGTGGGCTCCCGTTTGTGTGATATGGAGGTCCCCAGCACTCTGTCAGCACGTTAGGAGAACACACCCATCATCCCAGTCTGTTACATCTCGTTAAGGGTGCTAGCAACAGAACAGACTGACTGTTAAATAAGTCTTCAGGATTCTAGGGATGTATTGGCTCATTTATAATCAGTTATCATACTGGTGATATTTTTTTCTATTCATTGAGGCAGTTTTTTTTTTTTTTTTTTTTAATCAAAATGAGATTACTTTTCTCTGCCCTGTGCTTTGTGTTATCTGTAACTGAACAGGGAAAGAAGCTGGTCATTTTAATTTTGTAGACCTGTAATACATATTTCAGCCAGATGTCATATTTAGTTTTTTACAAACTCTTCATTCTTTAGGCTTTCATTTTCCATATATCCATACTTCAGAATGCCAACATCTGTCCTGTTTGATTTTTAAACATTCAATAACAAGGTTTAATAAGACTCCTGTGAATATTAGGCCTACTTTAACTTTAACTGTGATCTTACACACTTTACAGCTAAAAGCCATGTTAGATGGTCCCTGCCAGTTAAAGACAAGGAATGATTTATCAGAAGTCAGGGCCATGGAACTCCTAACTCAAGCTGACTGTGGTTTGCTAGTCTGTCTCTTATGAAAGCTTCTGGTTTGTCAGTCAGATGATTTGTGGGAGGTTCTGATTGCCTTTGAAAGCTTTCATTGTTTTGCTAGAGACTTATCTGCGTGGTGCATTTCAAGAAATGCAACCCAGCCAAGTTTTTGACTTTTGAATGTTGGGAATAATGTGAGGCAAAATACTTTGCTCTTTTCTTCCCTTCATTTTTGTTCTGGGAAAAAAAATGTCAAAGACACCAACCTGTTAGTTCTCAGTCGCCATATTTGGTTTAAGCTTACTGTGAATGCTACAAGAGAGCGTTGGTATGGTGATGAGCTTCAGGCATTGAGTTGTTTGTGAAAAGCTTCTTTTGTGCCAAGTCTTGCTGCAGGACAGAGCTGTTGGACCTTTGAACAGTACTTTGCTCACTGCTCTTGACAGTTTAATAAGTGTATCATGTTTCAGGCATATACGCCAAGCATAATCCATTGAACGCTGCAGGTCAGCTTGCAGGACACCACAAGGTCAATTTAATTTGCTGAAAATGAGGCTTCCCTTTCACTCTTCTCCTTCAACCAACAAAGGTATTGCAAGCTTTTGTATAGAAACACTGCAACAACGGTTTTCATGGGAAAGCAGGGGACACTGTTTGAAGGGCAGTGAGCCCGGAAAGAGAAAGTTTGCAAAGCCCAATTAAAATTAGAGTATAATCTTCCCCTTGTGTGCATTTATTCCTTTTGACTTTAATGACTAACTTTGAGGTATGGATGGGGAACAGGTTTCCCCTAAAAGCAACATACTTCCGATTTGAGCTGACATTTGTGACGGTGATAGTCTCTTTCTCAACAGCACCATTCCAGTGAGCTCAGCAATGGAGTCTTTGTGGCTTGAACACTCATGTTACACAGAGAAGGGTTTTGAAGTTTCTGATCATAGCGGTAATCTGATTTTTAAGTAGGTCATGCTGATGTTGATGTTTAACATGGCTGACGTGTGCTCAGAGATGTTTACACAACCATTAAAGCAAATACATAGTGAAACCACAAACAGAATTTTAACCAAAACACATTGGTAAGTATGCTGAGTGAATGTCTGAAGAAACCCTGACTTTTAGAACATAAGGGAAAGTTTGACTCTGCGTAAGTGGACCTGTTATTTAAATACAAATGATCAATGAATCAACGATGGAAGCCGTTGCAGGATTCACTCGGATTGCCATAGGTGGCATTCCAGGAGTATTTCAGCAACTCCATGGTCTTTGTTCTCCAGATGTCTGAGGGGCTGAAGTGGAGCAAGAAAACTGGATCAGTCCTTAATAAAGACTTCAAGACCTTCACATTCTGAGAAAAACAGTTGTGCATTTCAACCAGAATACCACTGACTTTGTATTAGGGTATACTATGACCAAACATAAGGTTATGAGTTCAGTCAGAAACATCATCAAAGATCAAACTGCCATCCATTGACCATATATACATTGCACGCTCCCTGAAAAAGCATATTTTGGGACCTGAACTACCCTGGGCACGAGCTGCTTCCACACCTGGAGGTTTCACAGCATGTGGTTGCTGACTACCACATTTAAGAACAGTCTCTTCCCCTGATATTTTTTGCATCATAAATAGCTAAATGTAGATTCCTGCAATTTTGCCTGAACCTGCATTTAATTTGAATTGCAATGTGTAATGTTTCTTTTTGCGGTACCATGGAATGTCTTCTGCCTTATGCTAATTCATTTGTACGCTGCTAGTCGTTATTCTGCTGGGTGTTGCTGAATGCGCAAGTATTCCAACGTGTTTGTTGAACGTAACCAATGAAACATTTTGAATATGTCATAATACAATCAAATTCCTACTGGCAATTCATGTATTCACTAATCTGATTGGCTCCTGGTAATTTCCTTGTCTCTAGCGTCACACTGTTTCTGCTGGTGGGTGCACGTGTGTTTTAAGAATGGTCCTGCAATTGAAAATGTAATCATGACAAAGGCAAAAGAATCAGCCTCGGGTGGATAGTTTGGTGACATACTGATGGTAATAACGTGCTCTGTCGGATGAAAACACTGTGATGATGTACAGTAGTACTGTGAAAAGAGTTAAGGACAAACTTCAAGAAGTTAAAAACGCACTTATTGACGGCAGAGCAATTGTATTTTTCACAACGAAAAATCACGGACTTCAAGAAGAAGGAAATCAAGACATAATTTACCAGATGTCAGGTGAAAGATGTTCCTTAATAACAAATCATCTGTACCGTCTGTGGTGTTGAGTATGCCATCCGTGGCATCATTGTTACCGACTGCAAGAGCAATGGCTGAATGTTAAGAACCGTCCTCAGAACTGCAGACCATAGGTCATTTCCAGCCTACGGCTCTCGTGCGTGACCAGCTCCGTTCCGCTGAACCTGCCAGTCTATGTCGCCTTTATCTGATAATCCCCTGGGTTAAACATGAATTGTGGGACTGGGTCACACCCAGGAGACGTGGTGTTTACTGCAAAAAAAAGACAATCTTTTGTCTCGGTAATCCATGCGCTGCATTTGCTATCGTTTCGGTGTTAACATTTTTAATACATATATTTTTTTAATTGCTATAATGTTTGAAGAGCGAGAAGACGGAGCTCTGGAGGATTCTCTCATTTTAAGCTCTATTATAAAAATAATTTTCTCCACTAGATGGTATCACAGAACCGCACAGATGCCAGAGGTGTGCTCGATGAAAAGCCGTAGTCTGCATTCGTGTCTACCGGTGAGATTCAACCACAGAACCAAACTGCCAAACCTATATAATTATACGTTTTTCATAAAACGACTTTGACCTAGTCAACAGGATCCAGCAATTGTGTAATTACTGTCTATTTTAAACCTCCTCTCATAAATTACTCAGAATCTGATAACGTTCGTCCAGTGCTTTGTAGTACTGGAATTATAGTTTAGATTTATATATAGATTACAAAACACTGGAGAAGTCATCGCATCTTGATGTGTATGTTATGCTAAAGCTTCTGCTCTGCTATTTGCATTCCGAAATAAACTCTAGTACACAGCGATCGCAATTGGATATGCTGGTTATGGAACATGCATGGATAATCAGCTACAAATTGGACTTGTACGTGTAGCAGGGTGAAACACATTGGAAACCGGTCTCACCCACGGAACTCCAAAATCTGAGTTTGAGAAAGATGGTTTGCAGTCATTGGCACAACTTGTACCGGGAATAAGGCCCATTATTTGACCAGCTAAGCGCTAAAAATACGACAGTTTTTACTCTGCTGATGGAGGCAAATCACTGGCATATCGGAATACAGTTATCTTAGTGTTTACGCCGCAGTAAAGCAGACAGCGGCGAAGCTTTATGCTTAGATCCGTCATCTTCCGACGGCTGAAGGTTTCACGCGCATCTTACTGTCACCTCCATCGATTTAAAACGCATTAAACTGATTTCATTGCCTCTTTCATCGTGTTAATACACCGCTAAGATAGGACTCCCCGTCGTGCGTCAGAAAAATTATAGTCGTGTCAGATTAGCTAAACTGATCTGTCCTAACGGATTATCGTACATGTCAACACAGTTGCATTGAATTGGCTTTTCACACTAGTGAAATTTCTTTATATACACCAATGTATAACAAAAACCCCCAAACCTATACTGGATAAGCGACTGAAAGTCTAACGGCTTCCAGTGGATTTCCCAATAAGTTTTTTCCCTATATACTGCACTGCCGAGTGCTGAAAGGTAAGAAAGCCCTGGGATTTTTGTACGATTTGGATGGGGGTCGAACCCACAACCCTTCCAGTCCCTGAACCTACCATGAAGGTATCGGGCTTCAGCCACTACGTATAAAATGCGGCATCTGAGATGCCTTTTAGCTTTACCGATCGTTCTTTTGAATTGCAGCTGCACAAACAGCAGCAAACCCAGGGTTAAACAACCGGGCGCCTGCCGCTCTGGCTTTGTTATTTCTCCTTAACACCGGAGGCTCAATTCTCAGTTCATCTCGACCGCCTGATCCCTAGAGTCAATTATTGGATTAATCATTACGCTAATCGACCCAAATCCGCCCTGTCTTTCGGTTCCTGGGGTAGATAGTGGTTCAGAAAGCGCTGCATCGTGTGTAAAGTAGCTTCGTGTGTCTCCTATAGTTGTGCTCGCTTTTGTCAGTGTGCGCCCCCATCTTGCAAGGTGTCTTGACTTTTTACAATTTGCATATTCATATATACTTCCTCAACCTTAATGAATACATGGAAGTATTCAACCATAGCACAGGAGCCTCCAGGGCAGAAGTGAATTCTCCAACTGTCTATTTACGGTTTAGATAAAATGTTATGTTCGTTCTACTATTATTTTATGTACATGCCACAGTCTTTTAAATGTTTCTAAATCCTAATTGTATTATGAAATGGTTATATGAAACTGGAATTTACTGACTTTGAACCACATTTTGAAATACAAACATGATAATGGTTATTCCATCGTTTATTACGTAAGTGAAATATCCGTGCTGTGTGGCCGCGTGTGTACATCTGTAACACGGACACGCGAGGAATAAAATATTACGGAATTAAATCTAAGTGGCTTTGTCCTTTAAGGACCTGGGTCTGCGAGCATAGGATTGCGTTTGAGACGGTGGGAGGCCTAACGATTTCGGAGCTTGTTCAAGGGGCTCACGCTGAATTCTGAATTAAAAAATATATCCAGACATGTGAGATGTTTTTCTTTCCACGTAGAGCACCCAAAATAAGTGAATCTGTCTCACAGATAAATAATATCACGGTGAAATAGCAAGACTCAAATATCTATTATCATTTTAATGTAATCAGAAAAATATATTTTAATGACATTTATTAAAGTGTTTACGCCATTTTCCAAAACATTAATTTTATCTAACAACCAGCAATAACATTAAAGGCTCCTTCTGTGAGAAAGCAAATAAAGTATTTGTCCAGCTGTAAAAGCATAATGAAATACTATAGTAAAATACAAAATCATATCAACATTTGCAATAATGGAGAATTCAAAACCGACTGTTGTTTTCATGGTGTTTCTTGTTTCTTTGACTGGAACACATTTTTTCCTTCTCTGATATTACCTCCATTCCCTCCATAATTACGTGGGAAGGTAACCCCCGAGTTCAGCGGCACGTGTTGTCTAACTGTCTAACACAGCCGGGTGGGGGGACGCGCCGCTGGTGCTGCGATAGAGAGTGGGCGGGGCCGCGCGTCAGGAAAGCGCTCCAGGCGCTAGCCGCGCGTTCCCCGTCCGCTGATTATGGATGGTAGTCGCGCAACGAACTGTAGATCTCAGAGCGCGACGTAGCTTCTAACGCTTGCGGCGCTTTAACGTCACCGTTACTTGCATGCTGTGCTCGAGCGAGAGAAAAAAGAACAGAGTTCTTTGTGATATATATCTACGAGAATATACATCTATGATATAAATCTATTTCATTTTTGCTTCATATAGGTCAGGAATGAGAACGGTAGTGCTTGTTTATGGCTGTAAAAGAAGACTTTCCCGTAAAATAAATGTTTGTATCTAGATGTTGTCTATTATGATTTAAATTGGATATTTTGTTGAAAAAAAAATACAGGCAAGGTAAAATAACTATGTTGTTACATGGAGGGTGATTAAATCTCCGCAAAAGAGAGATTTTTAAGCCCTGTTCAGTTTGGATAATGCCAGACGGTGTGCACAGGCCGACCGGAAGTGGACTAGCATACAGATTAGGTCAGAGAAGATATTTAACATCCAATTTAATGCAGGTTTAACCTACAGTATATCATGTTCACGGAAAGATTCCATTTATACAGCTGGATCCACTCCGAAGTGGTGCAGGTGCGGATTACAGGAACCGCAACCTCATTGTATCTTGTTGAAAGTTAACCTTTCTGCGTAGCCCGCTGGTCATGATAAATTGTGCTAGTGATAACAGTAATCTGCCCTTGACGATGTCGTTTCCATGATGGAAGAGGGATCTTATGCTTTATGAAACACCGCTAATTGTACTCTGAGAGTTGTCAGCGGCATTTGTTTTGCAAAGCAAGCTGGAATTCAGAATTTCTTGGGGATGTAGGGAAAAAAAATCATATGATACAATGTAACTATGAACAGTGTGGGAACGTAGTGAGCAGATTAGCTGGGTGTTGATGGATCTAATGTATGTTTTTTTAACTATAGAAGGGCACAAAGCCTTTAAATAAATAAGCAGATCTGCTGAGCTTCTGAATGACACGTGTGCATGTAAGCAGCCAAAGCAAATTTCAGACTAAAAAATAGATTCTGCCTCTACAGTAAATTCACACAGATCATACGTGGCTCCTTTTTCTTGGATGTTCTGGGTGTCTTAACACCGAAATGATTTGTGTTTTTACCCAAATGCAAATTTCTAGACACACATGAAGATGCACAAGGTTAAGATTCCAGAAAGTGGAACCATATTCTTGCCTTTGATCTCTGAATGGTTCGCACAGAATTACTTGTAATTCAGACAGGTATGCTATCGCTGATTATCACATCTGACATCAGTTTTACAGCAATACATTGGAACCCACATCTACTACTGCCTATCATGCATCAAACGTTCCTTTGGAAGAATTTCCTGATGTTTTGTGCAATTATTTATGCAATGTATTTAATTAGATGCCTGAATCTATTTATCTGTTACCTGAATTTGATATTTTTTTTAGTCTGGTCTATAAAGCAAACTTCTGAAAAGCCAGATTCAGTATATTCATACCGTCCAAGGTCATCACAATCTTCTGAGCATCGATGTTTCTTTTACACATATTCAGGATCAAAAACAGTTTAGTCAATGTCCTATGATATTCATCCAGAATCATAAGATACAAATGCATCATGTATACACAACAAATATTGAGGGTCCACAAACACAGTGGTGACCATTACTAATCACAGTAGAAATGATTTGCCAGTAATTATGTTAAGGACATCCACGATAGACCTGCTGCGCAATAAGTTTAACATACGCCTATTTATTTTGTTCGCATCTTTATGACGTCTTCTCTCCTTAACACATGTTAACCTACATGCTCTGTCAGGAACACGCCTCGTTCCTTCAGCGATATCTCTGGTTTCATCTGAGAAGGTTCCTGCCATGGAACATTATGCTGTTTGCAACAGGACTGCAAAGCTGTAAAATATGTATTTGTGTTTGAGCAAAAATGAGTCCTCTGGTTTTTCACTATACTGTGTTACCACCAGCATCTCTTATGTGGAACAGCAGTGTGGCTCATCGAAAAGTGAACCTTCCAGAAGCTTCTAGGCCAGTGCAGGCAAGTTGAATATGAAGATCCACTAATGGCATCTTTCTTTCTTTCTTTCTTTCTTTCTTTCTTTCTTTCTTTCTTTCTTTCTTTCTTTCTTTCTTTCTTTCTTTCTTT
>JABFEA020000138.1:27307431-27318086 GCA_019775915.2 Cyphomyrus plagiostoma | reverse complement strand
TCTTTCTTTCTTTCTTTCTTTCTTTCTTTCTTTCTTTCTTTCTTTCTTTCTTTCTTTCTTTCTTTCTTTCTTTCTTTATGCCTGCCTCATTCACCAAAATGAGATTACATGGCGCTTCAAAAGTAATATACATATGAAATTCAGTTTTCACACAGATTCAATTAAATCTATTTGAGGCACAATGTTATTGATACTACAGAAGGCTCATAACTGACATTTAATAAAACATTGATTTTATTCTGTTTTATTTTAATACATAGAAACGTCTTTACCTTAATAGCCAAATGATTAATTATAATGGTAATGACAACAGTTCATGTGAACATTAACAGACATAGGGTTAATTTGTTTGTTATTTGATTTGCAATACCTGGTTTAAAATTCATTATTTAAATGCATAGTCTTCATAACTTTGAGTAAATGCCTTTAATTAAAAACACCTTTCATTAGCATATATGCAGGCTTATTTTTCAGGGTGTTTAATGACGACACATCTGTATTCCGGTCATTCTCTGATCACTATCATTTCCATGGGCAGTGAGTAAATCGATCATTTCTTGGAGATCCTAGGAAAGATGCCTATCTGAACGTTTGAGTAGGGAGTTGTTCGAGGACTAGCCTCATGAAAAGATAAGCAGGCCAGATAGGTCACACGGTGCAGGGAATCATTGTGTGGTAAAACTAGCTGAAGTAAACAACTAACACAAGTGAATTAAGACATGTCACTCCTGACTTTGTGTGGTTGCAAAGACAGATGCCAGGACATGTTAACAAAATAATTCTTTGTTAGCTAAAAATAATAGTACAACATACTGAAAAGCACAATTACAATCTATATGTATTTATATACACTGGTACCTCAGTACTCAAACTCATTAGAACTCGAATTTCTTCAAAGTTGATCCAACCTGTTTGAAAAAAAAAATGACCTAGAACTTGATCTGAATCTCAGAAGTCGAACTGTTAACGCCAACCTAAGATAACTTGTACACCGGCACTCCTCTCAGCGGAAACAAAGGGTAACACTTCAGTCTCAGCCTCGCATTTGCTGTTATAGCATCGTTTGTTGGTGATAGTAATTTTTATTGAAAATATCAAGTAATACGCTGTACTTTATATCATTTTGTTAGCCATTGCTCACCCAAAAGTTACGCAATAGTTGCACAAATGTTACAACCTAAAAGTTTGCGATTTACAAACAAATTAACGAATACAGAGTAATAATAAAAATAAACAATGGACCGCATGGCATAGTATAGTGTTGGTGCAGTGTTGGGGCATGGCTTGGGGTAGTGTTGGGGTACATTCTTGCGAAAAATTACTGCAAATTTTTTTTTTCAGGTTATCTTTTATTGGTAGCCCTAAATGTGCTTTGATGTGTTTAGTATATGCTCTTCTTGTTTTATCCTGTACATTTTGTGTTTAAATGCTAAAAAAAAATATTTAGGTGTAATTTTTTTGGGGCCGGGAACCAATTAATTGGTTTTCCATTATTTCTTATGGGGAAAATTTGATCATAACTCAACCTGTTTTAGGATTCGAACCTGAGTTCTGAATGGATTAAATTTGAGTTCTGAGGTACCACTGTACTATATTTTCTATCCAGTCCTATCCTTGCAATTGGAAAATGTATCAATAAAATGCGTAGATGTACATTTACATTAAGACAGGGTTAATGCATGACAAACCGTGCATTATACGTTTTAGACACAGCTGTGGAAGCAAAGAAACACCTAAAACAGAACAGAGGCCATTGCACATGTGACTAAAATGTTTGTACCTAAACACATAATTTTTACGTTTATGAACAAAAAATGCATTGATTAGTATAAATCAATACTTTCTCCCACTAATTAAAATTTTTCTTAGTTTCCAATTATTTTAAATTGTGTTCTGTGTCCTGAATTTTAATTACTGTTAGTTAGAATTAAAGATTATAATTGTGCATTGATTTACTACTGTGATTCTCCAGGCTGGCACTGCATGTGTAGAAAATTAATCAACACCCTTATGACCAATCACATTTGTGAATTCAACAGCATCCTGGTATAAAACAAATGAGCTGTTCTGAAGCATTCGTTATATGACGCTGGTTACATAACCTGCACAGATTTTGCATCTGTGAATCCCAGCCCCCCATGTTGGAGCAGGCCAGGTGGAACCAAACACTGCATAACCTTGGCGTTTTTCATCTCGAGCCAATCCTGTTTGGCGGATTCATTGAGACCTAGAAAATTCGGAGGGTGAGGTGGTTTCAAAGGCTCCTCCTATGTGGTACTGCGGAACGAGCATCTGCTACAATGCGACTATCCGATTCCATCTACTCAGATGTCACCCCATCCCCCCCCCTCGTCCACCCCCATCACAACCACACAAGTTTCTGCACTACATGGACATTACAGCACCCGTCAGCAAGCTCCCTGGCAGTAGCAGTCCTCATTCTGCTTTTCTGGGATGATTCCGAGAGTCAGCTGTCTGTCAGAAAGGCGACCGGTGTGAAAAGACCCCTGATCTCAGGGGTCGAGAGCAGAAGGCGGGCGTGTGCATCACCCCGGAGAGCCACAACTCGCACGGCAATAACTTGAACTTTCCAATATCGCATGAGGTTAAGATAATCCCTCCCTCTGCCTGTGATCCTAGAGGGATTCTTTATCACCTCGTTTCCATTTAAAAGCAAATAATTGGATTTTTGTTGATGGCACACTTTTAACATTATAAATTAAAATTCACAGGGCAGGTAAATGCCACATGGGAACATGAACAGAATAAATGATGGTGTTTATTTTGACCCTGTCCTGTACTACATTTACATTTCGTGTTTGTGAATTCCCATTTAATTAGAAGTTCATGCCTGAAAAAACTGCTTTAGGATGAGTCCTTTGTTTGAAACCTGGGGGTTTTGAAGCTTCGTGCACATAATGCATGAAGGTTTCTCCGCTTCATGTCTTGCATGGGTTTACTCTGGATACTCTGGATTCCTCCCATAGTCCAAAGATGAGACGTTAATCTGGATAGGCATCCCAATCGCCCATTGTGTGCCCTGTAGTGGATATGCAGTCAGTCTCCGGTGTCCCCGTCCCCCCCTTATACCCTCTACTGACTGGGACAGTACTGCTCCAAGGTAGGTACCTGGAAAATGAATGCTTGATATTTACCTGGTTTCTTCTACATATGGCTCTGTTTCCTTTTCCTTTCTTGGTGAGATCTCAGTGGTTCTTGCTGGGCTGACGGTGTTCCCATCAGACTAGTGGCAAGGCAGT
This sequence comes from Cyphomyrus plagiostoma, assembly GCA_019775915.2. Classification (NCBI taxonomy): domain Eukaryota; kingdom Metazoa; phylum Chordata; class Actinopteri; order Osteoglossiformes; family Mormyridae; genus Cyphomyrus; species Cyphomyrus plagiostoma. The sequence goes on along the minus strand of JABFEA020000138.1, from coordinate 27,314,826 downwards.
GACCTGTGAGGTGTGTCTTTTAATCAAAAGGGGTCTGAGGTTTGTTTAGAAGCTTCCCCCCTCATATCTCCATGGTGGACATCGCTATGTTTCATGCTTTGTTATTTCTTATTTACTTTACTGGAAAAAGACAGAGATTTGCCGCAGCAGATGTATGCTTCTCCTACAAAAAGGAGCTGCTACACTTTCAGCATCACTTACTCGGGTGAGTGCACAGGGTCAGGTGGTGCTGTTAAATTGGCGTGCAGACGGTTCCTCGGCCCATACCAGATAGCAAACGCTCTACCAAGCTATCCGCATGACTGAATGCCCAACCCATTCCTCGCTGTCAACACGCTTAACTACCATCCTGTTAAAGGTTTAAATCTTCACAATGAGTTGCATTAGGGTGCTGATTGTGGAAATCGCCCTCGAACTCATTAAAAACGTTAAAGTAACATTGTAGGAACGTTTCACCCGGTTTTCTAGCAAAGCCCCCCCCCCTGACTGATTGGGGGCTTATTAAGCATCTGCTCCATGCCCTGAGAAGCTGCTCTTGCTCTGGTGTTCATCTATCTTTGGGACTATTTAATGCTGCAAAACTGAATGATTCAGCACCTCATCTATTATGTGGCTGGCTGGGCAGCTGGGTGTTAGTGGCTAATCCCGTTCCCCCCCCCCCTCCCCACCCATTCCCCCTCTTCCGCCCATTCTGGCCCCCAAACACTCCCAATCATCTAATTCACAACCACTCGGTCCAGACAAGGTAAAGAATGAGGGCCATTAAGTTCGCCGATTAGCCGAACTGCTTACCGGAGACGGTCCCTTTTGTGCGCTGGGACGCTGGGAGGGCTGTCTCGCGGATGCACGCGCTCACCAGACGCGCACGGGGCCGTGATCCCTGCCGACTGTGCCGTGACCCACATGCCAAGCGGCATCCACAGCCTGTGGGACACTGGGGGGGAGCGCCCCTGTCTACATGGCCAGCGTTTAATCCCCCAGGCCACCGTCCGCAGCTTCCCCTCAGCTGGCCTTTGCTAATCAAGGCCAATCGGACATGGATGGATTTTATTACCACCAGGATTTTATTTAGTGGTACTGGCCCCTTAAATGCAGGGCAGGTGTTGCTCTTCCAGCCTGGGGAGGGGCTGTGGAGGTGAGCGTGCCCTCTCAGTCCTGTGAAGTGACAACAGGTGCTCTGCCATGCTGGCAGAGCATGGAGGCTGGAGAAGGAACCCCCCCCCCATCCGATCACGCAGAGCAGCCTGCATGCCCACCCCTTTGCAGCTCCACAGACAGAATGAGGACAGCGGTTCATCACCCTGCCTCTCAATGCCCCCCCCCCCCCCATTTCATGTATAAAAAGGATGTCGAGTGAACATTTCATTTTCCCATCGATACAATACATCTCCATCTTCTGCTTACTGAAGCAGAGCATTCAAATGCATTTATTAATGTTTAAATGTGTGTGTGCGTGTGTGTGTGTGTGTGTATGTATATAAAACAATAGCTAAGGCAAAACAATATGAAAGTGCCTACTGAAAAGAAAATCAAGCTATTTTATTTTGTTTGCTTCACACAGTTTGTGAGATGTAACAGCTATAAACAGTTTACTGGTTCCTGAACCTGTCCCTGAATCAGTTTTTTAAACATTGTTCCCAGAATGCACTGCGTTCGTTTTTGCAAGGAAAACCAAAAAAAGCCCTATGGACAGACTGCTGCTGCTCAGGGTGCCAGCTGCCAGACCAGCGTAACACCCCCCCCTCCCCCCCCCCCAAGGATGGGAAGTTGAGTGGTGGATGTGGGCCTTTTTAAACAGTGCCTGACATCAAAGGACAGCATGCAGTAGGTTTGGGGGATTTAAATGTGAAAATTTCTCTTCACACACAGTCTGTTTATGCTCTGCCCTGCTTTTTGGGGTTTGTGAAGGCATGTTTTACAGTTGAACACGTGACAGATCTGTCAGCCGCCACTGTGTTTTCTTTTTTTTGTCTGTCTCCAGACCAGATCTGAGGGAGGCTAGTTTACTTCCATAGTGAAAGTTTAACCAGCGCTGGTTGTGACTTTCTGTTGCCTCGCTTTGGTTGCAGTAGGCGATCTGCTCACTCCCCTGGAGATCAGCGTGGCAGCAGTCCCATTGCCCCCCTGCACACTCCCTGATGTAGTCCCATGAATCTGCAACATTCCATGACACGTTTCAGAGAGACACCACACAAACAAAAATGTTCTGTAATACATTTAACTGAAATAGCTGTTCTCCAAGTGGCTGTATGCCCGGAACAATACAAAACTCAAACATGTATGCTTAATGCAATGTTATTCATATCCTTATAATACTTATGCTAAGGTGTATGAGCGGACCTGGCTGTACAGGGATGCGTAAATGTGCACAGCACCCTGACATTAATAATGTGCCCCCCCAAGTAGAAGCCAATCAGTCCATGATTGCCACATGATTGTGGGGACCATGCCCCCATCACTAATGTTAGATGCACCCCTAGTGATTGTGTTCTGCACACGACACTATTTCTGTGCTGCTAACATGCTTCATTTTACTGGATTTGTCTGCAGTGAGGAAACATGCGGGTCCTTGCAGCTCGAGCAGAAGCTTTGCATCCCGTGATATTAGTGATCTGCAGAGCTGCGTGCTCGACCTGCCCTCAAAGAGGTCCGGCTGAATCAAATGATAAAGTGAAAAAGGAATGGAAGTGATAGAGGGCTACACAGTGCTATTGTTGAGGGGGGGGGGGAGTTATCTACTGCCCCCGCTTCAGCTGTGCTGCAGCAATGAGAGCCCCACACCTTTGTGAGTGACGATAAGGACCTTTAATTTGCCTTGCCTGCTCTGATAATACTTTGCCTCTGCATTCTGCTGGGCTTTTGTGGGTGAGAAGATCCCACCCTGATCAGCAGAGGCTTTGCTGGCCATTACCTAGAGTGGGGGTCACTGGCTCCAGGTATTAGACTTAAAGCGGATTCTCATTAAACCCCCCCCCCCCCCCCCCACACACACAGCGGCTGCTGTTATCCAAAGGCTTCCGGGATGTAATTCTGAGCTTTGACCGACCCGGATAGATTTGCTCCCCTTTGTTGCCGAAAAAAGGCTCTTACACCCAAAAAGAAAAGCAAAAACAAAAGTCTTATTAGATTTAGAGGGGAAGGAGTGTCGTATGCTGGGGACAGCCTGCAGGGGGCGTGACAAAGCAGGGTGGCAACAAAATGAGTGTCAGCATTTACCTACATTTGCCTGTCAATTGTTTAAAAATAATGTAGTTAGTTAGCAGGGCACTGTGAGAGATAAAGTGTGTAATTCTGTGGTTAGGTGAATTTCCCACAATCCCATCCAGGTTGTCCCATGCCCTGGGCTTCTGGGCCCACCGTGACTGGACAAGTGGTTATGGAAGATAGGTGGGTACCTAAGTGATCTGTGTTTAACTGGGACATGGCCAGACCTTGTGCAATGGGGTGGCCAGACAAGACCCAGTGATTTTACTGGGGTGGCAATGGGGTAATATTTTGCCAACCATGTCCTTCTCAATATGCTTTGGCAACTGGGGCCGTGAGCGCTTGTACTTACTCTTGATTGTGAGCATGATCCATTAGTCATTTGGCAATGAAACTGGAGGCACACCACTGGTTGACAGGTGGACCAGCCCTGGTTCACGGAATAAAATGCTCCATATTTCATTTTTATGATTACATATATATTGGGGGGGGGGCATGAACACCCCTGGCCACCCCTTTGATCCACCCCTGATGTTTACCATCTAAATTCAATGCACACACACACACACACACACACACACACACACCATATAACATTGGTGAGCGGCCACAACCCCCTTTGGCACCATGACACCAGATGCCACAGAACCTGGTTTTGTTTTTCTGTCGTGTCCCTGCAAAGGCCATTCATGTATGATTCCTCTTAAAATGGAAGTATTTACACCAAATTAAACTACATAGTTTTCCCTCAGTTAATATCAGTGCCGAACTGTACATGCATTTAGCAGATGCTTTGGTCCCAAATCAAGTAACATCAGGCTACTGGCTATGGGATTTAAACCAATGACCTTCTGATCACACCTGCAGAACCACACACCACTGCCAGTATCCACCCAACGCCACCCATGGTGGTTTAACTTCAGCCCGGCAGCATAACCTTGTATTAGTTTGCTATTGCATCATTAGAAGAAAATGGGTATGATAAACAGGAAGTCTCTGTTAGCACTGGACTGCACAGCATAAAGGACTCTGAAGAGATTAACAAGACTATTCAAAACAACATAGCAAGAAACATACTTTGCATTCCACTACATTTGTAATTATACTCAACAACAAAAAGTTATTATATAATGTATTTCATGCATTATACCTCGCACTGGTTATGAACTATGCTGGTTACAAAACCATACATTTAAAAAAGATTATCATTAAAGTAATTTGAAATGGGGCTTTATTGAAAATTAATAACTTATGCAGGCTTCTGGTGGGAAGTAGATTGATGAAGGATGATGAAAGCGAGAAGGATGACGACACAACATTATTACTCACCCTCTGCTGAGAAGGTAGATGTGAGCCGTGAGAGTTTTGTTTTTTTGGGAATAAAAACATGGGCGAAAGGTGGAAAGGAGACGGGGAAGGTGGGGGCAGGAGTGAGAGGAGGAATGGAAAAGAAGAAGGGAATTTAGTCAGTCAGCGGAGTGGGGGATGGGGGGGCCCAAAGCTGCTCTGTCTGCATGGTCGGGCAGTTGGGATTATCAGATGACGGTCTGGTTTCTTTAATTAATTCTGAATAGCTTTCCCTCTTTGACGGGGAGAGGAGAGTGCTCTGTGTGTGTGTGTGTGTGTGTGTGTGTGTGTGTGTGTTTGTCATGGGTTAGGTTTATATTACGTTTTGCGGACCATTTTTCATGTCCCCACAAAGATCTGTGAAATCAATCAAAAAACTATAAATGCCGAAAATCTCGCATTTTGTTTGGTTACTGGCTGGATAGGAGTTAAAGTCGTCATGTTGGGATTAGAGTTTTCCCCATAGAAATGAATGGAGAGTCCCCACAAAGGCATAATTACAAACCTGTGTGTGTGGGTGGGTGGGTACGCATAAAAAGAAAACGTAGGAAAGATTCTGCCTACAGTCAGCTACAAATAGCACAACCTCCACGTTAAGATTCACCATCTAATAGGAGCGGCATTTGCGGCGAGCCATCACGCCAGTGCTGGTACCAATCCCGCTGGCGTAGACCCGCTTAATCTCCTCCTACGGACTCCCGAGAGAGAAGTGGCTAATTATTCTGCCGGGAGAACCACACACTATGAAAGCAAGCCAGTCCATTTCTGCTGTTCCGAGAGGCCGAAAGGTCTCTCACGCTCAGCATGTACATGTATGCGCCTGCGTTTCTATGCCATTATTCTCACATCCAAAGAGTGGTTCTGATGAAGAATTACACGATGACCTCCAAGGCAGGGTTCCAGTGCCGCATTGCCAAAGAGCCATATTCTGTTGGGTGGGATCTTTTTGGACTACAGAGGTGGGTAATTCAGTTCCAGAGAATAAATGTCCAGACCAAGATTTTGTTTCTGTGACTGTGACTCACTATTACTCAAATGGTTTTTTGAAACAAAATCTTGGTTTGGACTTTTACTTTATGAACCTAAGCTACCCACCTATATTGGTCTGTTAAGTTTTCATACAAGGAAACTATTATAATGTTCATTCATCCTATGAAAAAACAGAAACTGTAAGCTTTATTGAGGATTCTTATGGCACAGTACCATCACACTTTTTACAGAGATAATTTATTGAACATTAAACTATAAGATGGATTCAAATGTGAGACTGCAGCCCTTGACCTGAACTTCATGTGGTTGAATCTGTTTCATGAAGTGATTCTGTAGTTAGGGTTCCGATGATTAAGAGCGTATCCCTGGAAGCAATAACAGAGAGATAACACAATCGGGGAGGAAAAAAAATCAATGTGTGATAAAGAATGAGAGAATTTGATTTGTGCAAAAACACCTTGTGAAATTGTTCAGGTCATTCCTAAGAGGCCTAAAAAATAGCTTTCAGTTGTAAAAGGCATTGGTGATGGCAGACTTTACTCTCCGAGGCAGTGTTTGAGTGGCGGGGATAGTTACAGGTGACTTTCTCTTCCTATAGGGCAGGGGTGGCCTACCTTATCTGCAAAGAGCTGCAGTGTATGCAGGTTTTTGGGGTAACCTTTAGGTCAGCTGTTCAAACCCAAGTGTGAGGACTCTTCAGCCAATCAGTCCTCTAATTAGTAATCTAATTAGGGAGTTGCAGCGAAAACCCGCATACACTGCGGCTCTTTGCGGATAAGGTTGGCCACCCCTGCTATAGGGAATGGTGGGAGAGATCCTGATTGGCTGGCGACATGTTTGAGCTGAGTAAGTTTGTTACTTTAAAGACAATGCAGACCACCATGGTGCGCAGGTGGGTCTGTGGGGGTTTGAGATAAAAAATTCCCATGGAATCTTGATTGCCCACAGCAGCACAGTAAGTCGCTGGGTGCTAGCTGGCAAACTTGATAATGTGGGAGGTCACTGTACTGTCCTCTGTGAGCCATCCAGGGTCAGATTAGCATTTACGTCAGTGTGACCCCGTCTGAATCTGACTGCTGTCCCCCCTTTTTTCCGCGAACCTGAGCGCATCTGTGACAGAGTGACTGGTTCAGGCTGGCCGCTGGCCTCGGCACGCTCTCCTTACGCAGACGCGCACCCAGACAGCGACGGGCCAGGACCCCAATTCTCATTCGGGGCACTGTGAGCTCCCCTCGGCTGTCCAGCGCCCCTGGTGTGTGCAGCTGGTTGTGTGGAGAGCTGGGGAGGCTGGTAATTACTCTGTGTGGATGAAGCGGTGAGATCCGGAGGGGGGGGCTGTGCTTGCTGTATTATCTGCCAGCAATTGCTTTGTGGGCAGAATTGTCCCACCCGACCCCAGCTTGTTTTAATTCCTCTCTGTGTATTGCACTGCAATTCATATCAAGCCATTGGACTTTCTTGTGTGTGTGAGCAGACATGTGAGCACCTAACCCTACCTGCTCGCTCACTGACTCACCATCCTTAATCAATACCATGGCCAATAGAAACTTTTTGTCCCCAGGTTTGGAGAATGATGTCATGAAAAAATTGGCCCTGCTGTGCCTGTCCAGGCCTGCTTTTCTTTTTCCTGTTTCATACTGATGAGCTGCAACCAGTGAGCATTAATCAGATGTGACATTGGCGCATGGCCTGCCATGATTCATGGTGGCACTTAAGACCCCAGACCTGTGGGGAGGTCTTAAGTGGAGGGGAGGTCTTGCACAGTCTGGGGGAGGAGGCAGGCAGGAAGCATGGTGGGGGGGGGGGGTCAGATCTAGTGGCCCAACCATGGGGGGCACAGGGTTGGTTCCATGG
>JABFEA020000138.1:27253394-27268596 GCA_019775915.2 Cyphomyrus plagiostoma | reverse complement strand
CACCCACCGGCCACTCTGATCCCGCCCACCCAGATCCCACCCACAGGCCATTGTGATCTCACCCTTCCCATCCACTAACTTCAAAGCCACCTGCTGAACGGGGGGGTGGTGGAGGGGGGGTGGAGTGCTGCAGGTGAAACTTATCAGAATGACGAAACATTGATTTTTATTCTGTGGTAAAGCTAAGATTGATCTGTAGGCCAGATTTAATAATAACATAAAAACCTGTCGCAGGCCATATAGATCTCATGGGCCTGTACTGTGACAAGTCTTCTAAACAGAGTTGCCACCCATTCTATATTTTACAAGATCGCCTGTATCGTAAAATAAAATGCTGCGTCCTTTTTTGAAACAATGTGGAACATGGTGTTCGGGCCACGTGATTGGCCGCCCCCCCTTCCCATTTCCTTCCACGTCCCTCCCCACCTTGTGCTGCCCAGCTCTGCTCCACGCTGGCTCACCCCAATAAGAGACACTTTGTTCACGAATCTCTTCACCGCTGCCAAATTCCCACGCCGCGGTGTTCCGCGTGCCGTCCCTTCGGGCAACTTCCAGAAAACTGGAAAGATGCTCATCTGCAGGTTTTCAGGGGAAGGTTCTGGAAAACGGCCTGCAGCTCAGTTGATGCTTCACTCTTCCACCTTGTCTTGGAAGCACTGATAAGAACCACCAGGGAGCGGAACACTGCTGAATGTTGATGGATTAATTTTTCATTGAGCTAAAGCTCACAGGCAGGTTAAAGATCTTCATCCTTCAGTACGCTGTTAGATTATAAACAGTGCTCATTGGCATAAAATGTAACATACATATACTGTAGGCTAAATGTAAAAATTTGACCCTTATTAACTTATTACGCAACAGACATCCCTGTATGCAATGTTGTTTCTGCGAGCCTAACACGAGCAATAGCTCTCAAAAGTAATATACAAATAATGTGTGATCCTTCAGGGATCCTAGGTGTTTCACTGTCTGTCAGTCATTTACTCAGGCCAATCAATAAAAAACACAATTCACCACATGAAGTTCTCAGCAGTTGAAAATGTATAATATTATTAGTCCCCTCGCTTGTCAACTGTTGGTGGGGTATTTTTTTTCTGTAATGCATCATTGACAAGTGGAAAGAGGGTTAGATCTGAGGGTGCTGTTGTGTCTTACTTCTGTGTGCCTGGGTGGTAAACATGATTATCCTCCCATTGATATGTCTCAGCCAGGACCTTCACCCCATTGAGGTGTCCTCAATCGATTGTTCCGTTGGCAATTTGTGTCGGTGTTGAAACACACTAAAAAGAACCTGGGGAGTGTGAAAGAGCCCCTCTGGACAGCCTGTGTAGGGACGGTGCTCGGGGAGAGCTGATAAGCAGGAAGAATTTAGTTACAGCGTTAAATGGTCCCAGCCGACTTGGCCGGGTGTCCGGGGGTGGTTATTCTTGGTCACGGCCGGGCCATTTGGGAAAGTCAGCCACGTGTGTGTTTTGTGTGAGTGGCCTGAAGCAATGGCTTCCTTCATCAGAGTGGGCCGCTCCTCTCTGGGCCTGCATTGTGCTCTACCCACAGGCTGCTGCCTGACCATGAATAGGGCTGCTTCTCTGTGCGGGAGGCTGGCTTTTGGCGGGACGCTGCCTGACCGTGCTGTGATTTATGCCCCGGACCCCCGGCCGTGCCCTCTGGCTCAGTTCCACTCTGCGGGGTCTGCTCTACCTACACCGGGCCATGAGTGCGGGCGAGCGGGCTCCGGCCGTGCGAACCGCGGGCCGCCCCCAGGAGTGGTGGGGGGGCGGAGTTGTGCCACCTGCCATGGGCCACCTGCGGCGAGCGAGGGCAGCAGGTGGCGAGGCTGGGGCGGGCAGCCGGCTGGGCGCAGTGCCAAGCGGCATTTAGTCACTGGCCCCTTCATCCATGCACTTGGTATTCCGCGCCGCTCGGCACTCCGGTTCCTGCCCGCGTGAACACTCTGCTGGCCTCGGGAACCTCCCTGCGTCGCCTCCGGTGCAGGAGGATGGGATTACAGACCCCTAGTTAGCATCAGTTCTATTCAGTTTATTTTTATATACAACACCTTTCACAACAGAGTTGCCCCAAGGCACTTTACCTGAGGTGTGTTGTAATAGATTATGTATCGTAAATATGAACATGGCATTACCTGTCAGTTATAAAATGCAGCAGCAAACCTACTCACACTCACACACTATGGGAAATTTAGGAAGACCGTAGTTGCTTATTATGTTTATAAAGAATCATGCAGTGGTGACAGTGTTATCGGCACCCCTGTGCCTCTCATTATCTCTGAATCATAATTGGGCAGCGATGCAGTTTGGCTTCCAGGTACCTGCAGCATGACTAACTGGCTGCAACACGCTTACATCTCCAGCTAGGGCCGAGTTCACATGCAGTGTATTTCTGCGCGATTCATTACTCGTCACTGTTTTGCCCCCTAAATCTGGTATTTCTGCACAAGCGAGCAGTCAGAATGTTCCGGGTTTATGACCACTTCTCAATGTTCTGGGACCGGAACGAAGCTGCAGCTTTGAATTTTAAAGTAAACGTTTGCAGTAAATGTTAAAGTAATGTCCGCAACATGGTAGCATGTATATCATACACGGCTCTGGCATAACATGGTAGCATATGTAGCCTAAAGAGGCATAGCGTGAAATGGAGCATATGTAACATGTTTATCTGTAGCATAACATAGAAGCATAATGTGTGTCACAGGGAGTAAAAAATTGTCTTTTGTTAATTCTAGCTCATGCACACTTTGGCTGCAGGAACCAGAGGATGGCAGCGAGTAGGGGGCTGTTGAATGTTTGCTACAGTTGTAATTTTCTGACACAAAACAGTTCAGGTAGCCTGCTAAGGCTGTGTGCGGATGTCGGATGGGGGAGCACCCAGCGGGGGCCCTTTCCTTTGCCCCACTTGTCCTTCATGGTTTGCAGCACTACTTTTGTTTTTGTTTTCACGTTCCCTCTGGGGGGGTGACGTGCGGTACTGCCAGAGGGGGCCGCTGGGGCCTTTGGAGGTGTGAAGCCTGCAAACGAAAGCGCTGGAACAGAGCATGCATGGAGAACAGGGACAGAAAGCTGGTGACTGTAAGTCTGTGCCTGTCTCCGCCCGCTAATGGGAGGTGGCGGAAGTGGAGGCTTGTGGTCTGCAGACAACACTGACTGGTATTTTCCCTTCTTTTTATCATTGATCTTGTTCATCTTAGTGCCTTTTTATCTTACTCATTGCTCTTTTGCAATGTAATTGCTCAAATTATCTTAAGAAGCCCTACTGGATTCTTCTCTTTTACTGTAATTTATCTCTCCTACGGCAGTGGTATTTCAATGACACAGACCTCATGTACTGTGTGATGGTAATCCCAGCATGTATGTTCAGAAGACCAGTCATGCGCCAGTTTACTTTCCACTGGTTATTACAGCAGCACTCTACCTGCTGTCCAATCAGCTTCTGTGCTGAGCTGAGTGGGGGCTCATTTGGAAACTCCCTCCCAGGCCCATAACCGTCCAGAACCACGTGCCTACTGTCGTCTCAGTGATTGAGATGAGTTTTGTGTGTGTGTTGGGGGGGGTTACTGATGACCAAGGTGATGATTCCTAACCATGTTTAGTATTGATGGGTTACAGGGACTGCCAACAGGGGTGTACAACCCTCCGTTTTCATCAATACACAGCTCTGTCAGGTTCTGATACAGGGTCCCAGCCAGTAGGAAATGCAAATCAGCACCAGTATCACCAAAGAAAGATGGTCTCATGCTCCTGAGCATCCAAAAACCTTTGCACTTCTCTCTCTCTCTCTCTCTCTCTCTCTCTTAAAGACAGAGAACAGCAGAACAGCAGAGCAGGTGGACAAGGCAGTGCTTATGTTAGTGAGTTGGTTTATTTAGCCTAGCAGAGCCAGCTAGCTGCTAGCAAGGCTACAGCCAAGCAGATGGCTAAACAAGCCCAGTAAATCAGCACGCCAAGCCGGCCTCTTTGCGGCGCCTCCCACATGCTCTGGTGCTGCTGCTTTCTCTTGTTAATTTCTCAGTGTGGGCCTGGTGCTTTGGTCGGCCTCTCCTGTAAGACGGGGAGCCCCTCCAAAGCTGAGGCTGGGGCTGCTGGCCTCTCGGGGTTTATTCTCCAGCAGGGACTCGCATCCGAGGGGCTGCGAGACAGGAGCCCCACCCTAAGCCTAACCTTAACCCTAAGCCTAACCTTAAGCCTAAGCCTAACCCTAACCCTAAGCCTAACCCTGCTCAGCAGCGGCTCCCTGCTCCCACTTCCTCATCCTTATCCTCCCACGACTTAATCCTCTAAATAGCCCAGGCTCTGCAGCTCTCTCTCTCTCTCTCTCTCTCTCTCTCTATCCCTCCCTCTCTCCCTTTCTCCACTCCCGCTTATTTCGGAGCCACAAGATGGATGGCGAAGACTGCTGCAGCACGGTCTGTTTTAAACCACACAAATTTATGAGACAGCGTGAGACGCCGTGAAGAGGAGCCATGCAGTGTGTCATGTGGGCGGCTGCAGACACAGCCTCACACCCCCGGGGGCCGAGTCCCCAGACGTCATGCCCCAAGCAGTCCAGGTGCTCATTCATTAATGGCACTGACCAGAACCAGCAAATGGCATGTTTTTTCTTTGGAGCCAAGTGTTGTTGGACCTACATAGTAACCTGTGATGCGTCAGTGAAACGTATAGGGACTGGCTCAGCATCATTCAGTAATTAGGTTTGGTAAAGTTGATATTTTTTATATTGAATCGTTTTCAAGGTGCGTTGTAGGGCTTGGCCGTGGTAATGTTTGTAAATGGAGTTCTTTAATGACAACTCAACCATTGTAATGTTTTTCTGTTTGGTTCCCACCCCTGCCCTGGATGGGATTTCCTAAGCTCTTCTGCTTTCCTCCCAAAAAACTGCAGCTGGTCTCTAAATTGCCCATCATGAATGATTGTGTGTGAGAGTGTGATGGAGTGGCATCCCATCCAGGGTGTCCCCTGCCTTGTGCCCTGTGACGCACCAGCATCCCATCCAGGGTGTCCCCTGCCAGTCTTTGCGGGATAGGCTGGTGTATCGTAACTTTGGATTTAGGTGGTCATGGAAGATGGATGATGGATGGATGAAGTCTGACCTCACCTGTTGTTATCATCTGACAAAAGCCCTCAACTTGACATGATAACAGGATGTCAGCATGTCAGGAATGAGCCCCACAGTGTCACAGGAAGATTAATTGGCAATTTCATTCACTCTGAATAAAAGACCAACCTCCTAAGCAATTGATGGGTTCATTGCATCTCTAAACAGAAGCTATTGCATGCTACCTGTCTAGCTGCTCATTAAGTCTTTGCAGACATGCATCCGTTAAAGCTCTGAGAAAGCTCAACTGATGCTTAATCAGCCTGCTGCTCAGGTGAAAGTTGAAAGCAAGACCGAGTAATTGAAGAACAAAGCTGGAGATTAATATTTCATCAGGGAATTCTGTATACCGATCAATAAGACGTGGCATTCACCTGATGTGTGCTATTGTTCTGCATTAATTATGTATGCAGTATAGCTAAGCATGAGCCTTTAAAGAGCTTGTGTGTATATGCGGTATAGTTAAGCATGAGCCTTTAAAGAGCTTGTGTGTATATGCGGTATAGTTAAGCATGAGCCTTTAAAGAGCTTGTGTGTATATGCGGTATAGTTAAGCGTGTGTATATACAGTACAGTAAGTGTATAAAGAGCGTGTGCATATACAGTATGGTAAGCGTGGAACGAGTGTGTGTGTATATACATTATAGCAAAGCGTGTGAAGAATGAGTGTCTATATATTTTATAGCTAAGTGTGTATAGAGTGTGTGTGTTTTTTCGCCAGGCTACTAACGTCCAATTAGCCAGCAAGGTGGAGGGGGACACCACAGAAGGGCAAGAGGGGAGGTCAGGGGGGTGGTGGTGGTGGTGGGGGGTGTAATTTGCAGGGTGTAGTCCAGCCAGGCAGGGTGACTGTTGCTGTGATGGGAAGCAGACATCAAAGTGGGACACGCTTTAAATGTCCCCAGCAAGCCATCTGCAACCTGGAGGTGTTGTTAAACAAATTGTTACGCTCCTGCCTTTAATGTCAGGACTCATTCATCCTGGGAGTGTCTGGCAGCTTGAGGTTTATTTCTTTGCCTGGTTATTAATATGCCAACCACTCTGTTGGGTTTCTGAAGTTATTTTGGTTGCTGTGAAGTTAAACCAGAAATATGTCTCTCTGTGATCTGGTCTTTTTTTTTAAGAGAAATATTCAACATATATGGCATGATGGCCCTACAGCATTGGGGCATTTGGCCAGAATGACTCGCATTTATTTGGTTTGGAAGAAACTTCTGACATACTGGGGGAAAAATACTGGCCAGGACCAGCCATGTAAATATAATATTTCAATCAGTCTACTGAAGTCTGCCTGCTGATAGTGGCCGTGCTGATAGCAGAACCAGGCGATAATCGCCCCCCCAGGGCTGAAGACGAAGCAGCAGTCAGTGGAGTCCTCCAGGATGCCCCCCCCTCCCCACTCTCCAAGGTTGCAGTGCCCCCCTTCTCCCACGGATGTCTGCCTCGTGTATTAGGAAAATTTCCAACCCAAACCGCAGGGAATGAAATACGGGCTGCTTGGATGCCTGTAGGGGGGGGGGGGGGTATTCTTTGAAGGAAAAACAGACTGTGATGGCCCAGATGGAGCGTCCCACCCTGGAGAGGGAGTAAGAGGCCCCTCGCAGAAGGAACTGCAGTAGCAATGCGATTAGGGGAATACTTTTTGAACAGGATTATTAAAATGCAAAACAAATGGGCCCAACACATTCAGCAGCCAAAATGAAGGAGCCTCGTGCTGTTTCTAACCCCGGCAGACGGCGTGGCTCTGTGTTTAATGGCTGGCTTCTGTGCCGCTGCATTAGAATGTAATTACCTGGGGGAGAGAGGCCTGGGAGTGCACCAGCAGGGGGTAGTCTGAGTGAGAATGGGGGGGGGGGTATGGCCAGAACAGGGTCGACATGATTCACTGCAGATGTCTAGTGGCTCCCTGGAAGTGTTACACTGTTTGTTGCCAGGCACTGGCTGAGCCTTCGGAACCTCTGTGCCTTTGGGAAACATCAGTCATGAGTTTGCTGCTGTAGCTGGGTGTGATGTAGTGATGGCCTCTCCATCCATTCCTGGGTGTGATGCAGTGATGGGGTCTCCATCAATTCCTGGGTGTGATGCAGTGATGGGGTCTCCATCAATTCCTGGGTGTGATGCAGTGATGGGGTCTCCGTCAATTCCTGGGTGTGATGCAGTGATGGGGTCTCCATCAATTCCTGGGTGTGATGCAGTGATGGGGTCTCCATCCATTACTGGGTGTGATGCAGCGATGGGGTCTCCATCAGTTCCTAGGTATGATGCAGTGATGGTGTCTCCATCCATTCCTGGGTGTGATGTAGTGATGGGGTCTCCATCCATTACTGGGTGTGATGCAGCGATGGTGTCTCCATCCATTTTTCTGTTTACTAGAAGCAGATTGACAAAGCAGGAATATCAGTCACTCTCATAGGGTTTATGGTACTGGCTTCTACACCGGTTCTGCTGGCAGATTGTCTGTATCAGGTTTGCTGGTAAATATAGCACTGACTTCTGTATTGGTTCAGCTGCTGAACAGTGCTTACTGTCTGTCAGGGAATGTACTGTAACTTCGGGAGATGCTGGTTGTTGGATAGTAAGAAATTGAAAAACAAGAGAAACTGAGTGGAGTTAGGCTATAAAAAAAGGCTAATATCTGGTGAATCGGAACAATCTGTCAATAAAGGTGATTCATTTAAAGCCTGGACCTCCCTCACTCACTGAAGAGCAGATTTAGCTTCCAGCTTGGTTGTGGCTGCAGATGCAAACAGCACAATAACAGCCATGGACACTGGCGACTCCGTAAGGCTCGATGACTTTCCAGTTCCCCTAAACCACGTCTTATCACACCGCTCTGTTTGCCATCAGAATTGTCTCATCTCAGTCTAAATCCTTAAAACCTACGCTATTAATTTGACACGATGCCACCCTGTGGTATTTACCTTTCAACATCAGCTTTTTAAATCAAAGTATAGGCACAACCAGACTGGGCTGAAACTGCTGGCCTCTGTAAACCATGTGTGTGTGTGTGTGTGTGTGTGTGTGTGTGAGCGGGTATTCCTTACCCTATTACCTTATGGGGACCAGTTTCAATTTAATAAAAATCTGTGACTGCAATGAAAAAGCTAAGAATGCAAAAAGTCTTTTGCTTGGATACTTATGGTTATGGGTTGTGGTTAGGGCTGGGTAGGGGTTAAGGTTGTCATAGTTAGCGTTAGCATTTTTCTCATATTGGTGAATGAGCGATCCCCATACAGATATGTTTATGCGTCATGTGTGTATGTGTTAGGTCTGCAGGAACAGAATGGCCCGCTACCTCTGTCACTGTGGCCACTGCCTGAAGGTCAGTGCTGTTGTTAGTGCATCACCCTGCGCCTGGTCGCTGCCAGCGGCCTTTCAGATAACAGCTCATAATTCCCCCTTCTGCCAGCTAACGGGCAACAGCCAAAAGCCCAACAATGGAAATAAACTGCTTATTAAACGGTATTCATGAAAATCAGCTTTGGAGCTGCTGGGCCTGACAGGATCTCATATAATGTGCTGCTTATTATGGCTATAAATGATTTGCCCTCTGAGATGGCTGCCGATGTGCCTTAAAATGCCGGATGTTTGTTTGGGGTTTTTGGAGTGTTCAGTATGTTTTGTCTGGTGTTACAGTGTGAATTGGTATTTGTTTGTGATTGAATGGACAGTTTGTTTTTAGTTTACATTTAATGTGTCTGTGTTCAGATATTTCACTGTGTTAGTGATGCACCTGTAGAAAATGAAAGATTAATCTGTGGGCCAGATTTACTTAGAGATCTCTTCTAAGTGGGAAATTAGCCGACAAAATCCCTCATCCTCCGCTGCGGAAAATGGCTGATCATCCAAGCTAATCATCTCCATTATTTCAGTAGTTGTGTCTTTAGCTCTGGTGCTGATACCTTTGAATATTAATAAAGTGTAAATATCATGACACGGGCAGCCGCACAGAGCGACATCTTGCCGGGGGCGACACGGGGCACCAGCACAATAAGAATTTGGTTGTGACATTTGCAGGAATGGTGTCCTGGCGGCTCATTTGTACGTCACACCAGTGATATCATTTCACCGTGTGGGTCCATGAACCCTGTCAGAGTGGGCGCACTGATTCTTACTTATACAGTACTAATGCAGAAATTAAAATCAATTAACAAATTCATTATTCATTTGTATAGTTCCAAAAATGATACAAGCCATACAAGCTAGACCCAGCGATATCTGTGGTGGGGGCTGATGCTGCCACATTGCGGTCCCCGGGTGACGCTGTCTCTCCCCCCTCAGCGGCTGGCTGCACCTTCGAGGAGGACTCGGACCCCGGCCTCTGCGAGTACAGCCAGGGAGAGGAGGACGACTTTGATTGGCAGCTCATCCGCACCTACAGCTTGCCGTACGCCACTTCTGATCTGCTGAGTGGTGAGTGTCCCCCCCCCCCCGTCCCCTTTAGTTTACACGGCCGGCCGATCGAGCCCATGAATATCCGACGCAGCGCGTGGCACTGCTGACAGAGGGCGCTCCTGAGCTCCCGCTGAGAACAGCACGGTCACGCCTTGATGAAACGTCAGGGTGAATTTGACTCTGCTGGCGATGCCTTATGGGTAGTGAGCAGGGTTCCGGAAGAGCGACTTCCCTGCCATTATCCTGATGCCGACCGCTCGCCAGAAGTGTTTATGAAGTTCTGCTCTTGCGTCTGTCCAGCGCGTAGACAGTAGCTGTGACTGCGTGCATCTGTGCCTCTGCGTTCCCAGGTGGACGGGCGTAGGCCGGAACGTGGTTCACGTGAGGTTTAAAGGTCAAGACTGGTGGGGGGGTCTGTCTTCTTGTCAGCCGCCCTTCTGGCCAGGTGGCTTGTCAGGAGAGGGCCAGCTTCTACAATCCATCCCGGGAGTGAGTTCCCTCCCCCTCCGTTTGGGCGTAATTAAAATCCGCCCTCACCTTGGGCGCTATGCCCTCTCAGGGGCCATCAGACATGATCGAGGGGCGGGGAAATGATGGGGGGCAGGATGATCTGTGGCCGGCCTTGAAGAACGTCTTTGAAGTTTTACTTGTTTGCAACGCCGCTAATAAGCGCACACATGCCGGCTAGGTACTGCAGAGCCAAACAATGGTAGGTTCTTCAAGTCTCCCCCGATACTTGTATCTGAGTCATGAAGCCAAAGTCCCCGTTAGCCACAAAGTGATCTCAGCTGTGTTTGAACTCTGAGCTACAGGGGGTCGAGATTTTGCCTTGACTGCAGGACTGCCTGAATATTAAGCTTTGTGACCTTAGATATGGCTCACATTGTACCCATATCTACAAGTGTACCCTTAGATGGAGGTTATAGTTTGCTGGTCTCAGTGTATCCTTGGTTGCTTAAATATAAAATTGGTTACAGGTCTCTTCGTACATCGTCACAGGGCTACAGGTCCTGGTTTATCCTCAGCTCCTGGTCTCAGTGTGTTACGGTTTACACGGTCCAATGTACCCTTAGCTACAGGTCCTGGTTTATCCTCAGCTTTTGGTCTCTGTGTATTATGGTCTATAAGGTCCAATGTACCCTTAGCTACAGGTCCTCAGCTCCTGGTCTCAGTGTGCTACAGTCTACAAGGCCCAATGTGGTCCTGTTTTTCCCCAGGTGTCAGGCTCAATGTCTTAAGGGCTACAGGGTCTGGTTGAACCATTAACCGCTATCCGTTATCGCACGCCTGGTGAGAATGGCCCCGGCTCCGGATTAGTGGATTTTCCCAGATAATGTTATTAGTCAGCACGTTCAGGCTTTTTCTTGCATTTCTGCGAACATGTGGCTGGGGGAGAGAGGTCGTGAGAAGGGGGGGAGGGGCGGGAGGGGGGGGGCGATAAGCTGTAATGAAGTCCGGGGTCTTTCCCGGGCAGCCAGTGGTGCCCCCTCATGCGTGTGAGACGGATGCGTAAGCGACCGGACTGCTGTGTGTGGGCAGCGTGTGAGACGGCTCCTTCGAACCCGGCAGAGCGAATCCAGCCCCGGCGGCTGACAGGAGAACCGGGCGCCTCCCCCCCCCCCCAACACACGGATCGCCTGCCGCCACTTCGCCGGTTTTACGGTCGACTGCGGCGTCACGCTCCACTTGCCAACGGGCGGCCAATTAGAGAGCAGGACGCCAGCGCCGCTGGTTTTGTCTCCCTATCAGGTGTATGACATCATTTCGCCTACAGGCTGTCAAACAGCATTTGTTGTGATGGAGCCCCCCCCCAGACACACATGCACACCCACTCCGGCGAATGACTTCACCGCACACAGTACACTTTACATTCTGTTAATCTGGCCTGTTTACACCTGTTAAGGCTGGCAGGAGGGCAAACAGAGGTATTGAGGGCAGCAGTGGCTCCTGGCTGAACCCTTTCTGATAGCTGTCTTCTTGGCACCAAATTCTTAAGTTTTAGAATCATGAGATCCTTTCCACCACGTCACACCGGTGAAGTTTTTAACATCCCAGTCCCAAGTGCCCCTTAAACACGCCCCTTCTTACAAATACTTATATATAACCCAGGCGGGGTTTACTGTGACATCGACTTTGATGAGGAAAAATAGCTTTTCCATTTTTTTCCCTAGCTTCAAAGGAGCATCAGCTTGGCAAATCTCTCTTGTCAGTGTCTGTTGTCAGGACACAGGTGGCATAGCGGTTAAGGGCATGAACCAGTAGTGAATGTTGCCATTTCCAGGATCCAGTAGGGGCTGAAAATGGTTGGATAAAAACGCGTAGCTACCTGAGTGGGTACCTGCGTGTCACTTCAAATAGGCACATAAGATATGTAACCATGTGAAAGGTAAGAGCTGGCCGCTCTGGAGTGTAAAACTGCTTATGCCTGCTCTTCCCCCGTGCTCAGCAGATTATCCTGCCACGTACTCTGGGTGCCTGTCACCTGGGGGACATCGGGCTCTGACGGACAGTGGCAACACGCTGCTGCTCTCAGCGCTGAGAATAGGAAGGCGCCGTTCTGGAGAACCTCCATCTCCGTATGGATGCACGGCACAGTACCGCTGTCATTCCACCCTCCCATTAGGTGGAATAGTGATGGAGCGTCACCCCTCTGCGGCTGCCTGTATAAGTCCCACCCCTGGCTCTCCATGTGGAGTTTGTATATTCTAGGGCAGGTTTGCATTCACATTTATGCTTATTGATTTAGCAGTTGCCTTTGTTGAACGCAATGTACAAGGGTGGTGGGTAACACATCACAAGCCGACAGCTGTCAAGGAGCCAGCTTAGGTAAATATAACAGTGATCAGTAACAGTAGCTAGAGTGTTGCTTTGTGAAACACTGCAAGAGCCCAACGGAACAGCTGTTCAAATCAAAAGCGCCATACGGACTGGGTTCTGATGAGACAAGTACGAAATGCGGGGGGCCTTCTGCATCGGAGAGGCCGTAACCAAGGGTGGCAGGCAAAGACGGAGCAGGTCAGTGGTCTGATGAGTTATTTGAGCTTTTCTCAGAAAAGAACAGCCCTGGGGAGTTTCTTGAAGGTTGAGAGAGACTCTGCCGACTGGATTCAGACACATACACCTTTGAGGAAATGCACCAGACTTATTTTCTCGTGACAGGGTTGCTGTCCTCGGGTTGGCAGGGTTGCTGTCCTCGGGTCCGCAGGGTTGCTGTCCTCGGGTTGGCAGGGTTGCTGTCCTCGGGCCCGCAGGGTTGCTGTCCTTGGGTTGGCAGGGTTGCTGTCCTCGGGCCCGCAGGGTTGCTGTCCTCGGGTTGGCAGGGTTGCTGTCCTCGGGCCAGCGATTGCCGGTTCCTATTTTCCCGCAGTGACTGGTTCTGTGTGTGAGGGTGAGCCTTATGATAGATGGACAGTCCGTGCAGGATGCGTCCTGCCCCGTCCCCTGTGCCACCGGATACTGGATATTCAATTATGAAAGATGGATAAACATAATATTGGCATAAATAAATACATCTAAAGTCTATAATGTAATGAGAGGACAATACATGCTCCCTGACTGATAGTTTGATTTAAAACCTTGCTTTCACTACCTTTGCTGTTCTTAAAAACAAAAACTGTCCATCTTATGAATGAGTTCCTTTCAGAGAAATAAATGAATGTTGTTGTTACGTTTCAGCACCCTTCCCAGAACTGATAACCTACCGTGATTACAGGCAGTGCTGACATGCGTATGCAGGGTGGCACTAAAGCGGTAATGAGAGGATGGAATGACAGCGGTACCATTTACAGGCGTGGGAGTTCCTGTATTGGTACTGAACATCACCCCCCACATACACACATCCCACGGGTGTTTTGTTTTCCCATCCCCAGAGGGGACAGTTATTCTGTTCCCTGTGAGGGACTGGCATCCCGTCCAGGGTGTCCCCTGTCTCATACCCCATGACACTTCTGGGATCAGCGGTTATGTAAGATGGATGGAAATTTATGGATGCGATCTGTGATCTTTTTGCCGGCTGTTGTCAGGGGATGGAGTTATGTTCACGGTTAGCTGACAGCCCTCACCAGGCGGGGCCCCCCTTTCCTCGGAGCATGGTGATTTGGAGAGGAATGCTATGTAGGAGACTGGTGAACAAAACGCCATTGTGTGACCAGGCATTCGCTGACGACTCCTAAGAGTAAGAAGCTGTTGTTTTCACAGAGCGCGATGATCATTCCAGATGCTTCTGTGGTGACAATGGCGTCTTTGAGCTGAGAGTGCCGACCTTGCTGCTCTCTTCCGCGGGGATGCCAACCCAGACGCCTCCCTTCCACCGTGAGCCTCGCGGCTTCGCCGTGGTGGCAGGGAAGCAGCCAGGATGGGCTACAAAGCCTTTGAGCTTCTGCTGAGGTTTTAAATGCGCTTCCTTTCAGCTCTAAAGGCATCCTTTTGACAAAAGGTGTCATACCACGGCACGCCTGACGCAGCTGCCGCTGGTGATAACGTGAGACGGCTGCCTGCTGGCAAATGAAAGGCGTGTGGATTACGGCGCCCCCTGGGGCTCTCTGAGATATGCGACGCCGCCGCTCGCTGCCAGGATGCGTGAGACACAGTGGGGGTCTTGAGGACCCTGCCGCTGCCGCCCAGGGTACCAGGCACGGGGCTGATCGCGGGGGCCACTCTGCGCCTTTTCGCGGCACAGGCGGTCTTTTCAAAACCGGCGCAATAAACAGCCGCAGTCGATCTCAAACGCCGCAGCAGATGGGGGCGGGGGGAATCCCTACACTGCAATAAGTGGTTCTATCTGCAGGCGCTAATGTATCCCGTCAGTAAGTTGCGGGCAGCTGCAGTCGAGTGTCTTAAATTAACGCGAGTGTCTTGCACACGGCACTGCTTAGGATAGTCAGGGACGTGCAGGGCGGGTCCTAGGGGGCCGGGAGGAGGGGCACAGATCCAGAGCAGCAGGAATAGATCGGAAAATGACTCCAAGACTTTGGTTGAAGAAAACAGGTCACCGGGGCAATGCGGGCGGTCCAAGGGCACGGCCAGTCGGCCTCACCTTCCAGCCATAATGATGCCGTCGCCCGCTCCAGAGGTGCATGGAGGCTGCATAACCCTGAATCCCATGAATTCATCGAACTTGCAGGACCCTGTGTGTAAACAGCTCTGTGTCTGTGGGAGAGAAGTGGGGCGGCCAAGCAGATGTACAGCAGCCTGAACCGAAACATGAAATGTGGTCCGCAAATGCGGACAGATTGCCTGCTGGATATACAGCCTGCATGAACGATGGAGTGGGAAAATCACTGTATACCTTAGTGTCCTGATGGATAATGAAAATGTTTTATACTGTACAGGCTCTCCGAGGTGCTCTGCTCATTGAGTTAGACCCTGGTTAAGCCTCCCTAGCTTAGATCAAAGAGGACAGCTGTCAGAGACTGGCACGGTTAGGGTTTAATGGTTATGGTATTCACACATATGGTTTATGTGTATGTCTATATACATATATATATATATGTGTGTGTAGATATATGGGTGAATACATTGTATAGGTATAATATACTAGAGAATGCATAGGTATATACACTGCTCAAAAAAATTAAAGGAACACTTTTTAGTCAGAGTATAGCATCGAGTCAGTAAAATATCTAGGATACTGATCTGGTCAGTTAAGTAGCAGAGGGGGTTGTTAATCAGTTTCAGCTGCTTTGGTGTTAATGAAATTAAC
>JABFEA020000138.1:27207423-27224540 GCA_019775915.2 Cyphomyrus plagiostoma | reverse complement strand
GGAGTACCCGGAGGAAACCCCACGACGACACGGGGAGAACATGCAAACTCCACACACATGAAACCCAGGCGGAGACTGGAACCGGGTCCCAGAGGTGTGAGGCAACAGTGCTAACCACTGCACCGCCATGCCGCCCATGGTCCTTTGATTATGAAACTGAATTCGCAGACGGAGATAAAATGGTGAGCGAATATGAATTCCAGGTCTCTTTGTGATAACTGCAGGCTTTCTTTGCAGTGGACAGTGGACCAGAGGTGGGTTAGCAAAAGACCTCTGATGAAGCCCTCTCCTCCCCGTTCTCAGTGCAGAGAGACTCTTAAGGTGCCCCCGGCCCCCAAACACACACAGCCCTTGTTAGCCTCCTTAATTACTTATCCGGCACTGGGTTGGGCTCATTTCCCATTAGAGCGTGTCAACAGTAGGAAGCAGGATTTCCTGCAACACTTGCATGCGGGGGGGGGGGGGGGGTTCTTTAAGGGCTGCATACTCAGATACTGTGTCACATGGTGCTGCACAGGCAACACCGAGACTGTCACACTGGTGAGGGGCTGCCCCTTATCCTGCAAAGCGTCTCCCAATCTGTGCTGTTCCTCGCTGCACGTGAGCAAGGCCACGTGCTCGACGATAAATATCAGGGGAATAAATCATTTATATAACTGCCAGATAAAACGCTGTCGGTTTAAGGCCTTGCTGGAAATGAATCTTTTTGGGCGTCTGATCATGAATGGTTTATAATGCCGATCATCTCCCATGTCGTGTGAACAGTGTTAACTGTAGTGAGAGATGAGATGCCACTTGAGAGTCCCTGAGATAACTTAATGAGCCTGGGGACAACGTGTGTAATTATACACAAATTATTTATTTATTGCTTTATTAGTGTTTTATACCTTATGGTTTGTTAGCTGTGGCCTCCAGCTGAATGCTTATTATCTTTTATTTAACGTTGGATGCTAACACCGGACGCTAATTGCATGTTTCCCGTACGTGTGACACCACGAAGCTGCTTTCACTCTGTGAAGGCTGCTCCCCGCCTCGTCCTCATCAACGGGACACCCAGGCTCATAGCTTTCTCACTCACGTGTGTGAAGAACGGGGAGGGAAGGGGGGGAGTGAATTAAAATGGAAGACAAAGATCACCTTGAACCTCTGATATTTTATTTGAAACCTCTCCTGTCTGCCATGTTTCTCAATATATTCCAGCCGTTATTGGTGTAGGTGTCAGCTTTTTTGAGGGGGGGGGGGAGGTCTTGTTATCAAGTATTAAAGATGTTATCCAGGCCGGCAGGCCTGACAGCAAGCGGCTGGCCTGAGACTCTTTCTCTCTCACTCTCCCTCTCCCTCAGTCACTCCATCTCTTTTCCTTACGTTTCCACTTCCTCACTCAAGCTCACGGGAAAGAAAATCAGCGCCTCTCCGTGAAGCGATTTCGGTGTGTGGCGGCACAGAGTTAGATAAAGACGCGGTGGCTGCGTCTCCCGCCCCACACACATCTCAGGCTCTGCCTGCTCTCTGGCTCCCCCTAGCTGTCAGTGTGTGTTTGCCTTTTAGCTCTGGAGATTAATAAAGAGGGTTCGACACAGCAGTTGGTGTCAGGAAGGAGTTACTTGGAGCACTCCCTTCAGATGCGGCGTGCGATGATAGCACGTCGCCACATGGCTGCGAGGCGTTTGGTGCATAAGCTGCGCTTTTGCATTAAAGTGTGGACAGGACTCAGCTTGGGTAGTGAAGCACTCTGCTGGACAGAGGGGGATTGGGGTAAAACAGACCTCGGAGGCAGGGCTGTGGTGCTGTGTTGGTACAGCCACATGGAGGAATGCTACATTCGTCAAAACAGCTCTGTAGAAAATCGGGGTGGACATGGGGCCTGTGTTTCAGTGACTCTCTGGCTCTCTTGCTAATAGTGACTTGCTGTCCTACCCCATTCCACCATCCCCGCAATTCCAGCTGGACTCTCTTTTCCGACAGATGTCAGAAACCTGGGAATGTTTAAAGTCTCATTATCTTGCTCTGATGCCGTATAACAGAGAACATGTACCTTTGGCCTGAGAACAGCACAGCTTTGCCAAGGCGTGGTTCTCATCTGAGAAGGTGGGGGGCTTTTTTAAATGTCTGCCAGTAAGGGTTTGGGCTTGCTGTGTCAAATGACACCCCCGTGGAAATTTTCTTTGGGACATTGATCTTCTTCAAAACCCTGAAGATGTGGGGTGTTTTCAGCCAGTTTCAGTTACACCCTGCAGTCATAATGGCCAAGATGTAAAACACAGAAACAAAAAATCAACAGCAGTATCCACAGCCGTGGTAGAGTTCAGTCAAGACAAATGATTTGCTTATCTTTCCTGATGGCGGAGTCTTTGTCAGGCTGTGTTGGTTGTCTTTGTTGTATCGCCATATACTTCAGTTCCCCATGGAAAAATAAACCGGCGGTTTGTTTGGGTTTCCACTTTACCGTCTCGGGTGAATTGCTTTCCAGAAATGGGATATGAGGACAGGAGTGAGCTGACTGGGGGGCAGGAGTGAGTTGGGTGGAGGCGAGTACAGATGTTATCGCGGGCATGCAGATCACGCACCCAAGTGGCACGTGTGGTGAGCTGTGTCTGGCTGGCAGCGGCTGGCGGCGCCGGTCAGGCTGGGGGGGCAATTTTCAGTGTCTGAGTTTAATCCCCCCAACTCTGCACTGTTCTGGTTAACGGGAACCGGAACCATCGGAGATTCGGTGCCGTTTTGAAAGCAGCCCGCTGTCTGCAGGGTTTGGGGGGGGGGGGGGTGTTAGTTAACGCCTTGTGCAAACAGACCCCAAGCAGCAGCTCAGCTCACTGCTGACCCGTCTGGCCAGCCGAGCTCGGTGCCTTTTGCCTGTCCCATGACGAGCCCACGCCACATGCTACAGACATGACAGCTGACTTCTCTGGTCCATCCTTCCATTCCAGCCTGATCCAGGGAAACTGTTGCTTTATGCCTGTCGAAGGCAGCGTCCCCATGAACATCTGCCAAAAGAGAGAAAAACAAGCAGGCCTGTGCCTTTCCGTTTACGTAGGGAGGAGAATCTATTACGACACTTACAGCCATTACAATGTAATAATGCCTCTCATCTCTGCCGTTGTTTTTCGCTTGCCGACTGATTAAAGTGAGTATGATTCCAAGTCAGTATTTGTTAAATCTCAGTTTCTTTTTTGGCGTGAAACTGTAGCGATCGAGCTGTCTTCCAGACCGCCTATCCAGAGCAGGGTCGTGGTGGACCTGGAGCCTGTCCCAGGAAGCAGGTCACACCAAACAAATCAATGCACTATGGGTAATGTGACTGTGGGAAGAGCTGGGACTGCCCAAAGGAATCCTCCACACATACATACAGTCATACAGCGAGCTCCATACAGCCGGCCGGGTGTGAAGTCCAACCACAACCACAGTAACAAAAAGACGTGCCATTTACATCGCATGTGCTTTTGTCTAGAGTGACGTACAGGTGAGCATCGTGTGAGATGTGACAGTCTCCCGGGGGCTAAAGGCCACATTCAAGAGCCCATTGGTGAAATGGTTCCTCAGTCAGCCATAGGATTTGACCTAATGAAAAATGGGCACAGATTCCAAACCCACTGAGTTGCACACCAGCGCCATCCCACCGAAAAAAAAAGACACAGGAATGCTATTGAAAACGAGAGTCTGCGTGGGTCTCTCTGCATACCTGCCCTCCCTGTCAGCTGTTATTCTCTTATTGTGACTGGAGCAGGTGTGATAACAGACAGGAGGCAGATGAAGGTGGCCTCTGCCATCTTCTTGGATTGCAGGGTAGCGTCCTGCTTTGGGGGCCAGGGACGCGTCCACACGCTCTGGAGACAGCAGCAATACCTGCAGTAATTTCCGATAAGCCGGGGGCCTGAACAACAGAGGGACAGATGAGGCCCTCACATCCCAGCTGTACTGATGAGGCCATTATCCCCATAGAACCCCAGGGGGTGCCAGTGATTGGGGGGGGGGGTGGTGAAAAGTGGTTATCTAGCAGAAGCCAGTATGAAGTTTCCCAGACCGAAAGGTGAAGTCTTTTGTTGGCTGTCAGCTGCCCCCCACACCCCTCCACAGCTGAACAATGGGAGCTCCTGATTCATCCACCCATCCCAACCGGTTCCAGTCCCTGCCAGTGACAATGTCACTGCTTAGACTGCCCATTGTTGTCGTGGGAACACTGCGTGTCAGCCGGCATCTGTCATTTGGGCAGAGTCGGCCTTTGCGGCACGGGGGCGCTTTCCCCTGTGGAGGGTAATGTTGTTATGTTGTGTGATTGCTTTGTGGATGTTGTTACCGCTTATAAGAATTAAATGCCCCCCGGGGCAGGTACAGTCACCTACCCCGGCCTCACAGCAGCCCTGATTGAATAAGTGCCTGTTGAAAATGGATAGATGGGGCTTTATTCTGCAGGAAAAGGTCCTAAGCTATTTATACAGCCAGGGAATAGTTGGGTTGGGTAACCTCTGTGCCAAGGCACTGCAGCCTTTTCCTTCCTAAGATGGAAACCGTCTAGCTCTCATGTCCCTTTTCATGGACATTCCTTGCCAAGGCCTTAGGGATGAAGGCCCACAGAGACCATAATCCTCGGCTGAGGACCTCAAGCGGGTCGTGTTTTCACGATGCCAGAGCTGCGGTCTGTTGATGGAGAGCGATATTCGCAGTGGTTTGATGTCTCACCTAGACCCAGAGGTGGACATTTCAGGTCCAGAAGGTAAAAAATCCAGACCAAGATTTTGTTTCAATCAACCAGTTGGTTGAAACAAAATCTTGGTCTGGATTTTTACTTTCTGGACCTGAACTATCCATCTCTACTTCCCACAGCTTGGTTTAATTTATGGTTCTTTACCATGAAATAAAACATTTTTAGTCCCTGCTTCTAAAGGTGAGGTACTGAAGGGTACAAGGGAACACTCCAAGGGTCAGGGGGTCTGGGGGCGGAGCAGACGCGCACACATGCAGCTGAGCCATGTACAGCCTTGGGAGTGTGAGGCAGCGGCGCCCCCTGCTGAGGCTGGGAAAGATGCCAATGCGAAAATGACCTGCCTGCTCGGTGCTGTGCCTTCAAAACCGTGGGTCGGGCTCATTGTCTGATGGACTCAGGGGATTATTTCAAACCTGCCTGGTAACTCCAGCTAAATCCACTTCCTTGTTTTTTACAGGTGCTGTTTGAGGCAACGGTCTCCAAGGAGCGGCAGGGCTATATCGGCATGGATGACATCCTGCTCCTGAACTACCCCTGCTGTACGTACCCTTTAACCTTCAATGTAGTGCTAAAGGGTCAAGCTCAGTACTGATTGGCTGAAGGCTTAAACCCCCCCCCCCCCCCACTCCAGACTTCCAGCTTTTTGGGCTGTTCCATCTGTTGGGAGGAGGTGCACAGCAGTGCCTTGTAGCTGTGGTCTGAGGCCACTGGACGTTCAGCTTTCAATCTTCTTTACCTCACCAGGCCCCCTACTTACCAGTTGCCATGGAGCCAATTATCTGCCATTAACTGCAAGGCAAAGTTGGCAAAAGTCACTGCAAAACTGCCTCTTAACTCAGCAGCGTTCCATCAGGGACGACGGGCTGCCTCCAG
This sequence comes from Cyphomyrus plagiostoma, assembly GCA_019775915.2. Lineage (NCBI taxonomy): Eukaryota > Metazoa > Chordata > Actinopteri > Osteoglossiformes > Mormyridae > Cyphomyrus > Cyphomyrus plagiostoma. Next base: position 27,218,965 of record JABFEA020000138.1, on the reverse strand, counting down.
AGTGGCTGTCCTCTTGGGGAGCAGCTGTTATACTCATGACAGATTCAGAGTTTCAGATGTGTGTGTGTCTTGGTGTGTGTGTGTGTGTGTTTGTGTGTGTGAGTGTCATGGGGTGTCAGGAATGCATCGTAGCCTGTTATTGGTCAGGGTATCATATGGCACAAACCAAGACGAGTGGAACAGCGGTGTAGTATCGATCACATGATCCCGGACAAGAAGTGACTAATTACACCGCAGTCAATGACTCATCTACCTTAATGAGATCATTTACCTCACTGTCAAGCCCTGGCCCCGGATGCTCCCCAGACTCTTACCCAAAACTACTTCATGCACATGCAGACAGCTGCTTATTCTCCATAAGTCAGGACCTCCAATCAGATCGTCTTCCTTGCTGATGAGGCATATTCCTGTTAGTATTCCAAGGTGCAAATGTCAAGATGCTATCCACTGTCATAATGCGTTTGAAGTGATCACCCCCCCCCCCCCCGACCCCCCTTCCCCTTTGCGTGTCTCCCAGGCTGCCCCTCAGAAGACCCATTAGCATAAATCTTTTTCGTCTCCAAACTTGTAACAGAAACAGTGAGGAGGAGTAGAAATAACCTATCTGCGAGGCTGTAAGGATATTGCCAAGAATTACTGAGAGTTGCAATGAGCAAACAAGCTGTTGATTTACCCGGAAGAATAGCTGATTTGCAAAAGCAGTTTAGGTTTAGGGGTTAATTTGATGCCGTGAGAAATGTTTCTCTATTTAAAGATATATAAATTCAATGAACTGACAGGCTGGAAAGGCTTTAAAGAAATCGGAGCTGTATTTAGCAGGAGTTAATTTAGGGCAGAGTCTGTTTGTGTGAATCATTTTTGCAAAGCATATCTGTTTACTTTAATAAATGAAGTAGACCAAGTCCTTTCATATATTAACACTCTCTGATGATATGTTTGAGCAAACAGGATTATTGGGCTGTGCCTCTACCAATGGGTATGCAGTCATTTGCAAGGCCCCTCCCATGTGTCACCCAGGAACCCTGTCATCAGCTGACATCAGTCCTGTCACCACAGATGCTCCAGCTGGAACCTCAGAACCATATTGTACATATTAAATAATAACATAATTATAAAGCTCAGACCACTATCAGGATCTGTCTCTGCCAGTCTCATCATGTTCCCATTTGGCCAGCAGATGTCGCTGGTCATCTGATCAGGTCCTATGGTTTTCAAACCATATTTGTCAAGTACTCACACCTGTTTCACTTTTTTCACATTTGATTCCTATTGTTTAGTTATAACGACCCGCACTTATCCGTTGTCACACCCTTGATATCAGTGTATATATGTGCCTGCCCTTGCCCTGTTTCTTTGTTGGTCAATGTAGATATTAGTGCTCTGTTTTTGTTCCCACTTCTTGGTAAATTGTACTGGTGTTCTCAGTTACTGTTTGCCCTGCCTTTTCCTGTGCTTAGTTCAGCCCCGTTCCCTTTTGAGTTAGACACCCTGCTTCCTATTCTGACCCCTCGCCGTCACTTTAGTCATCAACAAGTGATCCGTCCAGTCTTTAAATAAAGACCTCTTCGGTTATTCTCAAGCTAATTTGGATTGTCACTCCTCTTGACTCCAGTCTTGACAAACACACCCCCTAGACTGATAGTCTTAGCAGTTTACGAATAGTCTGTCCTACAAAAAAAAAATTATGAAAAAATTGCTAATGGTCTGCAGCTCTGGGTCAGAGCAAGATTACTAAGCAGCCTTGACCTTTCTCTTGTTTCCTCTTGAGCCCCTAATCTCTCTACCAAACTAGCACTGCAATAAAATGAAATATTTATTGTCTTACAAGTGCCTTGGGATAAAGTCTGACATACTTAAATGATACTTTCAAAAAGGGATCCCATTTATCATCATGGGGTGGCATGGTGGTGCAGTGGTTAGCACTGTCACACCTCTGGGACCTGGGTTTGAGTCTCTGCCTGGGTTACATGTGTGTGGAGTTTGCATGTTCTCCCCATGTCATCGTGGGGTTTCCTCTGGGTACTCCAGTTTCCCCCACGGTCCAAAGACATGCTGAGGCTGATTGGAGTTCCTAAATTGCCCGTAGGTGTGCATGTGTGAGTGGTTGGTGTGTGAATGTGCCCTGCAATGGGCTGGTACCCCATCCAGGGTTGTTCCCTGCCTTGTGCTCATTGCTTCCGGGATAGTCTCCGGACCCCCTGCGACCCAGTAGGATAAGTGGGTTGGAAAATGGATGGATGGATTTATTGTCATCATTAATGTGTATGCGTGGAGCTGTATATTTGTTAATTTTATTTGGTTATTCCGTATTGCAGTACAGCCACTGCTAAGTACCTTAGTGTTGATGTGAGAGCCCATTATTCCTGTGGCTTTGCACATGGAATGGCCCAACTGATTTTTTGCTTCATATAAGAAGGAATCATCGGTTTTGAAAACAAAACCCTTCCCACGTGACTCCCATCTCACAATACAGGAAGTCCCACCCCTCCTGTCTGTCAGTCTCCAGGCGTGATTGGTACATCAGAACTCATCCTGATTGGCTGGCACACAAATGGACAGCATGATGTACTCACCTGAAATGCACTGCTTAGTGTACGGAAATATCTTGTTTTGAGCTGGTTCTGCTGTTGCCACTATCTGGGTGGAAAGCATAAATATTATTAGTAAGGGACAGCTGCCACAATCGTGTGACAAAGGGATTAGTCGCTGGATCAGATGTTAATTGAGCATAATCCCTTTCAGGGCAAGGATTGGACCCTCAAACATTAAGGAGGAATCCCGAGAAAATTTCAGCAAAACTGCGAGAAAAGACAGACATCAGTTTTCTGGTCCAGGGTACTGGAGAACAGATGAATAAGACGACACTATTTCTCACAATCAGACACTGAAAAAATTGGCCCCACAATGTCAAAATAAAAGGATTTTATCAGATTGTGGAGACAAATTATCCCCACAATGTAATATATACATAACCCACACACACCGAATAAGAGGCAAGTAACCGAATGACTGAAAGCGTGATAATTGTATTCATCTGCCACTCTATTCTAAAGCACTTTCACTTGAAATATTTATAACAATAAATGACAATAAATACAAGCATCAGAGCATCAGCATAACATTTCAGATGCAGACGAGTCAACACGATTTGACCTAAATGGATCAATTGTTAACTTCACCCACTGCCACCCCAACATTCACCCAAGTGAAACTGCAGAAAAGTTGCAGCATTCAGGAATCATGAGTGGCGTCCATGGCAACACACTCTGACAGAGCTGCTTTATCAGGGTGGAAAGTGGAGAGAAACAGCTGGTTTTCAAAGGGCCTGTCAGAGAGTGGTCCTTCCGCAATTCTATTCCCAGTGGCCCCGCAGATGACTGCACCATGCATAAAACATCCCACACTGTGCCAATTTCACACCTGTGCTGATTCGGAGTGGATCGAGGCTCCGTCCTGTGTGCACTGCCCCCTTAAAAGCCACACAACAGACTTCATTAAAGTAACAGCCGAGTGCCGCTCGCCGTTGTAGGCCTGTCTGACTGTATCTCAGAGCCTCGTTTGTATATTCGTTCTGGCCACAGCACTAGAAAGCAGGAGTTCATCTGGATCATTGGAAGTGAGCTGTGTGAGGCTTGAGCTTCCTGAGGATGCAGGGCTGTGCTTTCCTGTCCCGGGCCGCTCTGTGGAGGCCCTGTTAGGCCTTATGTGGTGATTCTGTAGTCGCATCGTACACGTTTGTTTTTTTTTTTTTTCGTAAACTATTGCTGTTACAGTTGCATTGTAAAAAGTGAAATTTATCTTTCCATTTTACTGTTATTCATCTTCACTAATATGGTAGTGCATTAAGTCCTGCATTATTTATGCTTAATTTCAGGGAATTATTAATGAATGTAAGGCCATTCATTGTGGAAAAATGACCTCACTGTCATTCTTCTGTACCCTGTCTCTCTCACAAACACAACCTAACTTTCTGGAAAGAAACACAGCACACATAAAATAGCGATCTTCTCCTAGAGAGCCATAGAAGTAAATCTAGGAGATTTACTGAATCTCTGCTTGGTAATAAATGGGACTTCCTGCCAGCACTATTTATGAAGTAAATGATTCTGAGTTTCTGGTAATTGAATAACTTCCTTTATGGCGTTTTCCAAATAAATGTCAACTCTGGCTCCGTTTTTGGCTTCGTACTCATTCTAACAATGTACCAGCAAACACAGTGTGGTGAGAATTGTGACTGACACGATCGCTATGTACCGCGGCGATATCAGCCTTGCTATTGGTAGTATGCTGTTAACTAACCAAGCTAGGTGCACAATTAAACAGGATCTTTATGAAACTTAATCGACAGGAGATGATTAAATTCCAACATTCTACATAGCCTTTTATTGATTAGCTGTTGGTTATGATACAAGGTCTTCACTGAGATAAGTTGTCTCTTTACTCGCGGGCCTGGAAGTGAGCATGTGCCTGCCAGAGCCGGAGGTCAGAATAAACCATTTTAATGGAGAGTAGGGGTTCTCCAAATAAAAACTGTAAGAAAAAAAAACTTTAAATTATGCAATAAGATATATTAATCGTATGTGCTTTTTGTAAACCAGGCATTATGTGTGATGTTATTGAAGGTAATGATCCCCTACCCCCCCCAAAGCATGGCTATGAAGTCATTCCCAGACTGCCACAACGTTGCAGAGACATTTCCCCCGATTAATGATTTCACATTCCGCCCATGTCTGTGCGTTTTATTTCAACAGCAACATGATGTTAATGAGATCTCTATGCGATGCTTAACCTATGCTTATTTTTCCAGATTAGGCTAAATAACCCACAATAGGGTTATACTATATGTATTTATATATTATAGGGCAGCTTAATTTGTTTACTTTGCATGTAGGCATACTGTCTAAAACCATTTACCAAACAAACAATTTAACTGATTAAAATTGATCTATTATTTAAAATGTTGACAGCATAACATGACAGAACCAGTTAACAGTTGAATTTACTATTTACTATTTACTATTGAATACGGCTAACAGTTATGCTGAACCGATTAAAGCAAAATTATTGGATAAAAAAATGCACTGGTTGAAACACACATTCGCATATGTAATAATTTAGATATCGTTAATGAACCTAAATGGAACGCGATGATCGTGTTTAATGACATTTCAATCTTAAACCAGCATAAAAAACAAAATTGCTTTAACTAGTAACTAATTGCTTTTATATGCAGAAATTAGTGAATTACTTTTGAATTAAGTAAAAGTGAACTAGTAGCTAATTACTGATTTTCAATAACTTGTACAGCGCTGATGTCATGTGACAGCGATGCCCCTTGTGCCCACAGACAAGGCACCCCATTTTTCCCGCCTGGGGGACGTGGAGGTCAATGCCGGGCAGAACGCCACCTTCCAGTGCGTGGCATCGGGACGGGCCTCAGAGTCAGAGAAGTTCCTGCTGGAGGTAGGTGGGGTCCCATAGGGTGTCGGCTGGGGCATTGTGGAATTGGCGGGGAGTGCGGTGACATTGACTGAGAGCTTCTCTGATTTATGGTGTTGGCAGGTTACCAGTCAATGTTCTTTACCCCTCTACACCCTTTGTAAGATGGCCATACTAAGAAACCAGTACTTTGAACGATGCTTATCACTGCATTAAAAAGCGATTAAAAAGAGAAGCGTTTCACCGTCTTCAGCTTTCTGATGTTAATAGGCTGTTACATATGTAAGATGATGTGCTGTGTTGTTTCTATCTCAGCAGTTGGTTCAGGTGTCCCAGTGGTTGAATTGCTCTGGAAATTAAGCCGCTAAGAACTTGGCGGATTTAAATTCCCTGGAGTTTGATCATCAGGTTTTTACTGGCGAGTTTTCATGGTGCGTTTTTCATGGGACGCGCATCTAAGCACCTGTTTTCCACACCAAAATGGCCGCTGTGATGCCTGCGGGTTTTTTCTCTATGCTTAGCCAACCGGGTGGGAGGGGCAGCCTCTGCCTTGGGGGTACCATCCAGCTTCTTGCATCGGTTGGGAATTAAATCAGACAAATAGTCACATCACCTTTCAGAGGCAAGCATGCACCCAGACTGTCCGATGCCCTTGGCACCTCAGACCCTGAGAGGTTCTCCCCTGTGGGACAGGACTCCTGTATGATGTTATGACCTTACCTACTTGTCCTGAGAGTTGATTGTTTACTCTTGTAGCCATATCTTGTTTTATTCGGGTTTATTATATGAGTTGGTCATATGGGGCTTCGTCCAAACACATTATTTCCCCCGACAGGCTGTTAAGTTGCTGTAAAATTATTGCTCTGTTGCTATAAGATATTTTGCCTCTTTTCAAAAGAAAGCCATCCATATTGTCTCCTGCTCTTCAAATCTCTGATGCTGGCTTGGGAAAGAGGAAGCGGGAAAGGGGTAATGGGAAAATGGGTAGAGGGAAAAGGAGGGAAGCGGGAGATTGGCCTGATACTCCCTTTCCTTTCCCCTTTTCCTTTCCTCTTTTCCCTTTTTCCTTTCTTCCCTTCCACCTTCCCCTTTTCCTATTTCCCTTCCCCCTTTCCCTATTACTTTTCCCATTTCCTCTTTTCCTCCTTCCCCATCCCTTTTCGCTTTTCTCTTTCCTCTTTCTCCTTTCCCCTTTTCCTTTCCTCTTTTCTCTTTTACTTTCCTAAACAGAAATGTGCCACCCTCTAAATTAAGACAAAATAATAAATGGCATTTGTTTCTCTGCAATGGGGGGTGGCTGCTGTTTGTGTACGACACAAGCAGCCATGGCTCTCCTCAGCACGCAAACAGCCTCACTTTGGGGTGTAATGGCCTGGCTGGGGGAGGTGGCGGGTGCCAGGCCCCCATGCACCAAAGTTTGGTCACTGACATCACGGCCGTCTGTGTTGCTGTGGTTCTAATTAGTTTGGCCATTAATCAGAAAAAAATGTGCAGAGTGACAAAAGTGAGATAAAGCGTTAACAAAGCAAGATACAGTATTCAAATTAATCAGTGAGATTATCATCAAGCCCAATTATGCTGTGATATAATTGTAATTATTATGCCATAATAAAATAGCACCCGGAAATGACTGAGATATGGAATATATTTACAGCCCATATATGTATTAGAATATGTGTCACTGTGTTACAATGCATAGTTTACGTCTTAATCGTAATGAGAAGATCAGACCCATGTTCAGAGTTGCCCGTCTTCAATGGTTAATAATAGTCCATAATCACAGTAGATCCATAGATTCAGTGCCAGAACCAGGGGAACCCCAAGAGACAGAAATCCAAAAGCAGAGATGATAACGGGCACATACATGGTTCAGACGGAGACTCAAAGTCAGAACCGGTGAACAGAAACAGGCCCGGCAGCCGGCAAATAAGGAGACGGATTGATAATGGCGACGATCACGCAGCACCTCACTGAGGTTCCAAGGAGGGGTGACTAAGTGGGAAGAAGTGAGGCAGGGCTTGGGTGAGCTGAGATGAGCGTAGTGGAGGTCCTGTGTGGGATTTCATATACATCTCGCCATAGCTGCTAATATGTGAAGGCTGTGTAAGGGTGTGTGCAACTCTGTGTCCAGGTCTAAAGAAAGTGTGTAACTGCATAAATGTTGTCATCGGACTTGGAAGCTATTTATCGTGATGGAGCTGTGACTGAGATCTTTCTAGAAGGTGCCCCTTTGTCCCTGTGCCCCCCCCCACGGCCTCCTGTGAGACTTGCTGCAATTGTGGGTGAATGCGATTCGGTTCCACATGCTGGCTGCGATGCTGTTTCTGTCGCAAATGTGTGAAACACGCCAAGGTGGAGAAACATCTCACGAACCTCGCCGCTGGCCCGCCTGCAGTGTGACACAGAGGCGGCGTGTAGCTACCCTGTTAGTACCTCTCCCTTTGTCTTTTCCCCTCCTCTTCCCTCACCTCCTGCCGTTTTATTACTCATTCACCTCCTTCGAAGAGCCGTAGAGACTGTGGTTCAGAATGATTCACTCTACTTGTGAAGACCCAGTGTCGCCCAGCAGAGTTCAAACTCCGCAGTGGCGGGACGTCCACTGGGAATAGGGCTGCTTATGACGGGGAGACTGGGGACACGTGTGGACAGGAACAGCGGGGACACAGTCTATGTAGACAGCTTTTCCAGCCTGGGGGCCTCTGCTCAACCAACACTGGAGGGTTGATCCCTTTTCCCTAATGACCACTTGACTGATTTGCTTATTTTTGTCACCCCCCAGCGGCATAATGGAGACCTGACCCCTGCTTCTTCGGTGAAGCACCTGAGCCATCGGCGTTTCCTGGCCTCCTTCCAGCTGGACGCCGTGCAGCACGCGGATCAGGACCTGTACCGCTGCGTCACCCAGGCCGCCCGCGGGGCCGGTGTCTCCAACTTCGCGGAGCTCATCGTCAAGGGTGAGGCTGGTGCCACTGACTTCTCAGCGGGAAGGGAAACATTCTTCATGAGTGCTGGTCACGGGCTCCAGGCATCACGGCTGGGAGGGCGGCGGCCCATCACAGAGCACACTCCCAGAGCGATGACGTTTCTTACTCATTACATACCTACAGCCCACAAAAGCCCAGGGATGACATGCAAACTCTACTAACCCCAGCCCTGGAGGTGTGTGGATATAGTGCTACCCACAGAGCCATTGTGTTGCCTAATTAAGACATATGATGCTGAGCAGTGCAGAAGTGCAATTTAGTCTAATGACTCATCGTTCACTCTTTTCCCAGTTAGCTTAAGGCTACGCGCATGGCTGCAGTGTATAAAGAAGCTCTGCTTCCCGGCATCTGTCAGTGCCCCATCATGCAGCATGCCCTCCCTGCTGGAGCGAAACGTTGTCGGGAAGACAGGGGCACAGCTTGGCTTGGGCATCGTTCTTGTGGGGTGTGGACTGGGGAGACAACGCTTGACAGGGTGTGGCCACCCTCTCTGAACTCATCCGGTGTTCATATGTGTGTAGAAGTGCAGGGTTTATCTGTCCATTTTCCAGCCACTTATGCATGATAGGGTCATGGCTGGACCTGGAAACTGTCCCAGGCAGCATATGGCACAAGGCAGGGGGCACCGAGAAGGGGATCCCAGTCCATCACATGGCATACTCACAAACTATGGGCAACGCAGGGGCTGTCCAGAAAGGGGATTATCACACAGCCGTTGGCCTTTATTGAGCCAAATCCATGAGTAGAGTTGGTACAGAGTTGTACATTTGTTGAAAAAGAAAAGCTAGTTAGCAAAGAGTAGTATAGACAGATCAGTCTGTGGGATGCCTGAGGTGTATTCCAGCGTTACTGGCTAGATTTAAGGCATTGTGTCTCTAGGTTTTCCAAGACAGAATGTCATGTTCTCCTAAGGAACCCTGATAGTTGTAGGCTTCCTGGGAGAGACTCTGGGTCAATGTGACTCTGGTTGGATGAGTTTTTTTTGCAAATGGATGGATGAACGTTTTAATAATTTCAATGATGTTGATAATTGAGCTCTGATGGTAAAAGAGCGTAACTTGGTGGATTTGGTGAGCTGAAGACCCTCCCCCAGGAAAAAGGAGCTCGGGATCTGTACTTTGGTAGACACGGTCTACGTTCATGTGGATGGGAACAGGATTTGTGCGATAATCCCAGGACAATATCGAAATAAACTAATCATACGGAGATGTACCCGTCTGTCTCCTGGGATAATCACACCATTCTTGTCAAGGTCTGCAACGCGTTTAATTCCATGAGAACGGAGCTAATCCCCAGCTTCAAAAAAGATGTCGGTGGCACATTCCCCAGCCTGTGAGGGGGCCTGCTCTGAGCCGGGGGCTGTCAATCATAAGAGGGTAGGAAACCTGAAACTGCCAGAACGGAATCCAAAAAATCTCAGAGGTGGGGGAGCTTCGTGATCCGTATCCATGGTGATCACACTGGGAAACATCACTTTGGGGATTACGTTAAGTTTTGCCACTTCCTGATGTGTGAGAGGCGAGTCAGCGGCCAGGGGGAAGCTGGACAGACCCCACTTACAATGTCACATTTAATCTCACGGGACACACCATTGAAAGGGTCTAAAATTCCCATAATACCCCTTTAGGCTAAATAGGACAGTAATACGGAGGGGGCTGTGGACAATCTGAAGTGGGGCGACAATCCCCTCGTATAGAATACCAGTAAACGTCTCACGGTGATATCCCCCTCCAGAGCTTGTATCCAGAGTGCCATTCTCCCACCGCACTGTTGATCAGGCCGTCTCGCAGGTGTACCTTTCATCCCCTCCACCCCCGTCTCCCGACGACCCTGCCCCAGTCATCCCCCCCCCCCACACACACAGAGTTTGTTCACTTCAGCACGCCGCCATGTCTCTCTCATCCCCTGCCCCACTATCGCAGCCCCACAGTGACCCTCGTAATATCAGCCATTCGCCCCCCTCCTCCCACCATGTTCTGTGGTTCTGTGTGCCAGCAGTCCTTGCAGATGCCACTGGGAGACAGACCTGAGCTCCATGATTAAGGTGAAGGTCACCCCCCTTCAGGGGGGAGAGACGGTGAGGCATGTCTGGCGGTAAACAAAGGACACAGCAAACAAGCAGCCTTCAGACGAAAGTCACTCCTCCCCCCAAGACAGATGGTGCCCCCCCCACAGATACATTCTCACAATACCTTTAAAAGTGAGCAATTGCCACAGATCCAAATACTTTAAAGAGTTTCTTATCTTTCATGATTTAATTAAATTGTGTTATCTAGCTAATAGTATTAATACATCTTTTGAATCAGAGCAAGATAGCAAGAAAAAATAGTACTTTGTCCTTAACTTTTTGGCCTTCGTAAGTATAATTTGTGGTATCATGCTCTCTGTTTGTTTGTCTTCTTGTGAAGCATCAATTTTGAGCTGTATCAAGAATATAAAGATCTCGGTGTGTTTACCAAATTATACAGTACATGTTTACCGGAGAAGCTGTGGTGAGTTTCTTAGTGATAGGTGTTAATCAAGGGTGATTTCTGTGAGCCTGAATGTTTGAGGTCAAGGAAAATCTCCAGAGTTCTTAAGACAAACAAAATCATAAAAATCAAAACTATTCTGAGGTTTGGTTAGTTAGGATTTCAAGGATACAGAAAAAGGTTAACGGATCACCGTGGGTGATTTTTGTTAGCACAAACATTCACAGTGCATTGTTGTGGGGTACTTAGCTTGCTCACCCCGTGTTTTGCGGTATAATACAGATTAAGATCATCTGATTTACAGGGAACTTGCGGTTAAGAACAGACTACCATAAAGCCTGTTATATAAAAAAATTAAGTTAAATAGTTAAGTGCAAGGTTTTGTAATAACAAACACATGGGCTGCTTTGTGATGTTTGTGCAAAACATTGTACGGTTCTTTGGCTTATGGTACAGTACAGTATCGTATATAGTTGCTTTTTTATTATTACATGATTATTACTATCTTGAAGACAGACCTAGGGAGCGGATCTCGTTCATATCCTGGGGAACCCCTGTATTCACTCAGTGGGCCTCTTTTCCGGCGGGGGGGGGGGGGGGGGGGGGGGGGGGGGGGGGGGGGGGGGGGGGGGGGGGGGGGGGGGGGGG
>JABFEA020000138.1:27189297-27206439 GCA_019775915.2 Cyphomyrus plagiostoma | reverse complement strand
GTGTCCCCTGCCTTGTCCCCTGTGATGGACCGGCATCCCATCCAGGGTGTCCCCTGCCTTGTCCCCTGTGATGGACCGGCATCCCATCCAGGGTGTCCCCTGCCTTGTCCCCTGTGATGGACCGGCATCCCATCCAGGGTGTCCCCTGCCTTGTCCCCTGTGATGGACCAGCATCCCATCCAGGGTGTCCCCTTGCTGGGTCCCTGTGATGGACTGGCATCCCGTCCAGGGTGTCCCCTGCCCTGTGCTCCGTGATGCCTGGAATAAGCCCAATCTACCAGATAAACAATTATGAAAAACAAAGGTACATTCTTGCTTATTTTGTATGCATAATATTTATAAAATTTGAAAATCTTCCGCCCCCCAGGCTCCCTTTACTGGAGTCTAGGTTGCTTTTCTGCTGCATGAAATCCTAGATTTGTGCAACAAAGACAACAAAAAATGGACTTCATCAGTCGATAGAGAGAGGTCTGTCTGCACGTGAGCCCCGTGAATCATTAAATTCTCCTCAGAATCCTTTCCTCCCATCTTAACGACAACCTCTTGGTTAAACAGTGTGTGCCGTCCAGCATGCACTAAGCTAGGGACGACAGGTCAGAGACGGTGTTTCCGATGCCCAGCGAATAAAGGTTTTACTGGAGGTAAGCCAGAGAATGGATCCCTATGACATGAGAATGGGAGACTGAAGGGGGGGGTGTGAGGGTTTGCTGAGCTGGGGCGGAGGAATGGACAACACAAAGGACAGTTCTAGGGTTTGGGGGGGGGGGGCTTGTTGTGACAGCAACAGACTGGGACACAAGGATCCATTTTCTTCATTACAATCTCTGCTGGCCTGGATTCAGAGAGAGACCGTGCCTGTGAGGCAGCTTGTTATTGTCGACTTGCTCTCTGTCTGCTGCATCAGGCAGGTGAGTTTCTGACTAGACACGAGAAAGAAATCACTCAGAATCTGGCAATTCACAGTGGGGGTCTTCCGAGAGTCTCATGTGACCCCCGGTAGGCAGAGGTATCTGACTGTTCTGTATCCATAGCAACCATCCTGCCTTCCTCATGTACCCAGAACATTACCCCACCCTCCTCCAAAAGCCTCAGATTGCATGTCTGATGGTCTTTCTGCCTGCCACAGCCGTGTACCAGTCCGAGGGGGTACCCGCACTGTACAGAGAGATGGAGGCTGGGCCACTCAGATTAAAACACTAGTCTTCAGTACTTCTGATAGCAAATACAGGAAGTCATAGCTTCTTGGAGGATGATCTGGGTACATGTCAGAGTCTGTTTTGCTGAAAGCTTCAACATCATTGGTTGCTGGTTGGAGATGTAATATAGATGTAGTACAAGAGACCAGAATAAAATGATGGGGAAATTAAGCCTGTTATCTGTCACACACCTGTGCAGCTATGATGTGCCATGGCTCACGGGGCGAGATTTGAGTTTGCAGTCGCTGAGTGCATTTGCAGCCTATACTGCCAGCTGTCCCACACACGACGGGTGTATCGCTGCTGAATATCCAAAAAGGCCGGGCACGACACCCTCTGAAGGAGGAGCTCAGCGTTGCTTTCAGTGATTGATCAGGCCAGACAGGACCTTGTCAAGTTCAAAGCCTCTGTATTGACTGACCTGTCTAGGAGGGGGCCCCTGTCTACTGGCAGTCCATCATGATCATGCCTGCCATGGGATGAAGAGGGAGATTCAGTGGTGCTTGAATTTAGGGGATAGGGGATGGGGGCCTGGGTGGAAGTAACTTTTTGGCTGGTGAGCTGGGTTTCCAGGAGGTTTGTAACCTTTACTTTCATGCCTGCAAGAGATTAGAATAAGACAGCAGGCATGCAGGGTATGGTACCCTAACCTTAACCCAACAGGGGATTGAGACGCTGCAGACTGAAGTTGGTTCCACTTCCTGGAAGTTTGCAAAAACAAGTAATTCTTTGGCATGTTGTGTTTTGGCTCCAGTAACTCCCTCCCCCCCCACCTCCCCCGATCTTGTAAACTACCAGGACTAGACATAAAATGAACCCGTCAGATTGTGGGCAGGGATCAGGTGTTGCATCCTGAATTGTTCCAGTCCAATTCTTTTTTCCACACTTGGGGAAAATTATAGATCTCTTTTGATAAATGTACTGGTCAAGCAACAAAGCGATGCCATTCTGTGGGGCTCATGAAACGAGTGTGTGGATAAATAACTTCTCACTTTGCAGACGGCTTTTGTTGTAAGTGAATTTGCAGGTAGAGAGCAGTAGGTGCCTCACAACAGGGAAGGTGCGGGTGTGAGTCACTGGCTTCATGCCTCAGGTCCATCTTCCAATATCCTTTGGACTTTTGATTATTCCATTAGTCAACCCCCCATGCAGATATCCTGGTACTGCCAATTGCTTTTGTGGGTGAGGAGCATTAAGTATTTGCTGTCACCATTCAGCCAGTGTCTCTCAAAAAAGCAAGCACAGCTTGTCCATATTATAAGGGCCTACAGACAAAGACCTCTCCCATTGGAGGTACTGAATTTTGTCCCCGCCTCCACCTTTGGTGATTGGCCGCCAGGTGAGCAGTACAGGAATCTATGGCTAAAGTACTAATGGGTTGCAGGCCATTACAAAGAGTGCATGAATGATCTATCTGTCTCAAATCAATCAATACATTTCTGACGAGCTAACACGTAATGATATTAAAAAGCCTCATTTTCTTCACATTATCGAGTATGCATAAGAGGCCGGTTGAGTTGGATCGAAGTGATTTTTTTTGCCCTATCACTGCAGGAAGATAACGTTGGGTGAATGGAGCAGCGTGAGTCATACTGATCGCCAGTGGTGATTTTCAGGTAGCTTTGCTGTAGACACGGGATGTGCTTCTAGAATCATTAGGATTGAGGTGGGAGAGACAGCTGGTAAAATATTTAGGCTTTATTAAACTTTGATTCAAACACGAGGGCAGAGACAGAGTGAGGGATGGTGGAAGGAGAAAAAAATCTATTTTAGTGCAAATGTGGGGCTTTAATTACAGTCAGCACCCCCTTCCCCACCCTCCGGACAGGAAGGATGATTTGACATAAGCAGAGCTTGTGGGGACAAGGACCTGATGGTGTTCGAATGTCCTCTTTCCTACTCCTGCATTGAGGTGCTGACCAGTTGGACAGCAGCGGAGAGCAGATAGCGATGAGGGCCCAGTGGGGGCCAAGTGGAGCCCCGACAGGCAGTTTGGTGGCATGTGGCTGACAGGCGGCCCGTGTGCCCGTGAGGCGACATTTCAATTATCGATGGCCAACACTACTTTGAGCAAGTCGCCGTGGAGACCAGCTGTCGGGCTGAGAATCGAGTCTCACCGTGCCAGTGCTGTGGAGATGAAATACCTCACAGTGGTGCCACCTTTCCCCATAGGGGTTCATTTTGACTGCATTTTACGGCACACTTCATCCTGTCCGTGTGAGTAACGCACTGTGGAATTTCGGATCATGTTCCGGACGGAGGAAACATCTCCCCCTCGTCATTGTCAACCAGGAGAGAGGCATGGCTGGAGATGGATGTCTAGATGACGGAGGCGTTTGGACGCCATGCCCGAATGCTCCCATCTGCGGGCATTTCCGTTCAGCAGCACTCAGGGGCATTGGAATCTGGGGTGCTTCCGTTTGGACACAGTGCTTTTCCTGACGGCATCACATACGGCCCTGGGTTTTGGCCTCGTCAATCATGTGGTGTGCCGCTATTGGCGGGGGGGGGCAACAAGGGACAGGCACACACACACACACACAGGGCCTGGCATGGATGGCGGGAGCAAGGAGGGGTGAATGAGAGGGATAACAGCCAGCTTGGAAAAGATGAAACCAAATGCCCCCCAAAGCACTCTCCACAAAGGGGACACAGAACTGCTGTTCATTCGTAGTGCTGCTCTGACATTTGGAGGCCGCTCTCTGATGGGCTTGTGCTCACGTCCTGTCTTAGATCAGGACCTCCATTAAGGCGCAATCTGCAGGGCTCTGCAAGTATTTTTAGCCCCCTCCATCTCATCCTGCATCCGCGTGCCCTTTTTCCATGTCCACTCGAAGGCCGACCCTCTTTGTTTTTTGCTCCCATGTGGCGTTTCATCGCGCATCTCCCCGAGCACAGCCTTGCGGCAATGGAGAGCTCCACTCTTTATCGCGACCAAAGTGTCAGCAGGCAGACAAAGAAGAAAGGAAGAAGAAGATGGAGTAGGCTTTGGTATTGATTGCTTGGTGTGCTATCTGCTTTTCCTGCTGATGTGTTGTACGCTTGCCGCAGAGGGAGTGATAACAGAACACATGGGGGAGAGGCGCTGTTTAAGGGAAGTGTTCGGGATGGGATTCCACCATGTGAGTGAGCGTGTTTGCCCGAGGCCTTCTTAGTGCAGGATTTCCAGGGTCCCTAAACCAAATGCATCCCTCTGGCAGCTTTTTTATGCTTGGAGTTTGGTGGTGCCACTGAGAAAAGGACTGTTACCTCTTGATCTGCTCTGCTTCCTTTGTCCGAGCGAGACGCCCTCTGAGTGTAAAAGCTGGATGGATTTAGTCACCAGGTCGTGACCTTGTGCTGCAGTCAGAGCCGCTCAGGTTCCATGGATCCACTGTCGCTCCATACAGCCTGGGGACATTAATCAGAATCTCCTAATAAAAGAAGAAAGTGATACAGTACATCATGGATGAATATAGTTTGACAAAAGTGCATTGATTGTTTTAATAATGGACCATAACAAATCTCTCTATTGATAACATGTTGTCTCCTTGAAGATCTCCTTGAAGAACCTCGCGGCAAACCATGGTGACACCGGGTGACATTCTTTAACGCTTGCCAGCAAGTGACCCGAAATAATAGACTAGGTCTAAAAATAGGCGCCGCATCACAGTGACCCTGTGATGGCAATAATGATCAAAGCCAACCCCCCTTGAAATAGATTGTTTTCATCTGGAGTTGACCCTAGGAGCTAGACGAGTGGGGGACTCAGTTGGCTCTCTGACACCATGACGGAGAAGCTGCACCCGTAGCTTGTCCAATTAATTACTGTAATTGGCATCATTTCTTGCTTCTAGGGCAGTTGAATGTGACACCAGCCTGACTGGGCTAAATGCCCTGGCCTCATGTGACCCATTCAGCTCTGCCTGCAGGTCTCTTTAGCACCCCCTAGTGGTTGATTTGTTCAAGGTCATGCACTATGTCCCATGCCTTCCTCTAACAATTTGTTTGCTGTGCTGAGTGTGCCGGCTGTTGTTTCTGTTTCCCGCCGCCTTGCTGCCTCTGAAGCACGCTAACCGCCGACTGACATGCAATGCTGGAGGGCCTGACCACCCTCCTACACTACCAGATTCATGCTCGCCAAATCCCCCTTTCCATGAGATGCGCCAGTATATATGTGGGCCTGGAAATTGTGGCATGAATCTCATATTTGCATTGTCAGAACATCGTCGCATCAGAGGAAATATGAGTGATAGAACTGTCATCTCCCCCTCTCTCTACGTGTCCCCCTCTTCTCCACTCCTTTCTCCTCCCTCTCACCCTCTTTTCCTCCCTATCACCTTCCCCCTCTTTCAGAGCCTATGCGGCCCTTGCGGGGCCTGACCGCCACGGAGATACAGGCCCGCCAGCTGTCGCTGCAGTGGGAGACCCTCGCCTACAACCTGACCCGCTGCCACACCTACTCGGTGTCCCTGTGCTACCGATACTCGATGGCGGCGGGCAGCAGCGGGGGTGGCGGGGGCCACAACGCCACGGTGCGCGAGTGCCTCGCCGTGGAGCACAACGTGTCGCGCTTCACGCTGCGTGACCTGCCGCCGTACCGCGCCGTCCACGTTCGCCTCACTCTCTCCAATCCCGAGGGAAAGAAGGAGAGCCGCGAGGTCACCTTCCAGACCGAGGAGGACAGTGAGTAACGCGCCCCTGACATACGAGCCGCCCCTTAGAGGAAGCCCAGCCCCTTGATAAATGATAAATCCTTTATTTTCCATTTGCACACGTATGAGTACAGGTACATGGGAATGCTTCTCCTCACCTACCCAATCTCGACCTAGATTGCTTGGTCACAGTGCAGGGATAGCCAGCGTGCAGCACTCCAGGAGCTGGGGGTTAAGGGCCTTGCTGAAGGGCCCACGGACATGTGCCTGTTCTGCCGAGGCTGGAACTCGAACTGGCAATCTCCCAATCACAAGCACAGAGACTTATACCACTGAGTCACTCAACACCTCCTTTGAAAAGTTCAGCTATCAATAATCATGTCTGGAATAGACCTCAGGCTACGATGCCGCCACTGAGCAAAGCTCGTTCCAGGACCCCCGTCATCTTCATGCGACTGTGTGTTCCATAACAGTCATTTAAATGCACGCATGAGGCATATTTAGGCTGGATTTGCGTCTGGCACCTGCTGGCTTGAATACTTTACCCAAGCGATAATGACTTAGAGAGACGGGGATTGCACGGCGTGGAAGGTGCTTAAGCTGAAGCACCTGCATTAATGTCAAGCCAGAGGAATGGCTTATGAGTCGTCAACTGATAATGCCACATAATTTCTGCAGCTGACAGCGTCGGCCACGGAACGACACGATGTTCGAGGCGTTTATCGTCCGGGACTCCCCGAGAAGACAAAGATTTTCTGAAATCACAGTTTTTTTTTATGCCCGAAGAAAGTTTAGCTGTTGGGGTCCACAGCGTGACCCTGATCATGACAGAGTAAATACTAATATTGCGGTGTCCCGTAAATGCAAGCTCAGCACGGCCCCCGGTGAGAGCGCTACGAGGCTTCATCCGAGCAGTAGTTGGGGCACCTCCAGAGGGTCCGCGACATCAGCAGAACTGGCTGACGACTGCAGAATTAGTCATGCCACTATCGGAAACGGCGGAGGCAGAGGCAGAAGAAGAAGCGTGGAAAAAGCTTGTTTTTCCAAAATGCTTTTCATCACATTAATCGCCAAACACGAACCGCAGAAGTGGGATAATTGATTCCCAGATGGTCATGCCCGTTGCCCTGTGATCGAAATATAAACAAACGTGTTGACTTTAACAAAAAAGAGGAGGAGCCAAGAATGTTCACGTGCTGTCCACCAATCAGCAGCTCTCCCTCAGCCGCTGTCATGAAAACCTTAAGAGAGGTAAATGAATGGCTGCTGTCTCTGTGGAGGAACAGGAATAGAAGCCCCCGCGGTGAGGCTGGGCTTGACAGCTCCTCACACTCTACACTGGTTTTAATGGACCCAGCCCTTGGCTGCTAGCTCTTTGATGGTTTATCACCTCTTCTGCACTGTAACCCTCTGCTGATTTTACCAAGATGGTTGATCGAGTGGGTGGAGATTGAGTGGGTGGAGTCAAGCTAGCAGCAGATCACAGCAGATCACCACAGATCACCAGTCACTCAGTCCCATTTCCTTGCCTTCCCAACCATGCAATGCTGACCCTTCATGAGCATGCTTGCAGTGACTTGGGATTCCATGGCACCTGGGAACTCCATCACCTGCTCCCCCCCAGCCCTGCTGTCCTCCTAACATGCCCCCTCCCACCTCATGCTGGAAGGCATCCATCACCCGTGTCTCCACACCTCCATTGCTTTGACAGATAATACCCCTGGGAAGATTAATGCCCCCCTAAGCCTCTGGTTTCACGTAGCACAGCCCTATGCAGGCCCCCTCACTGATGAAAGGCCAGCCAGGTGCAGGGTAAATGATAATCTGCGTCTCTGGTCATTTCACAAAAGGAATAAAATGGCCTGGATGTGCTAATCAAATCTTATTCATATCTTTCCCGTGAAAACAATAAGAGAGTCAAAATGTCACCTTTAATGGAGCATTAGAACGATTAGATCATGTCTTTTTTGGCACAGTATGTCTTCACAATCCTTTATTCGTAGTTCACACTCAATTTTGGAATAAAAAATACCTATTTCTGTAGCTAGATCTCTAGCTCCAGGAGCCTGGTGTTGAAAGAAAATCAAATCAGAGGCACGTGGGGGGCTGGAACGGTGACCCCAGCAGCTCTGGGGGTCCCTCTACTGCTGTCTCCAATGACCTGCTCCAACTTTCAGGCCCCTCTCTCCAAGATGAATCTGCTCTAACAACCAAAGCACTGTGGAGAAGTGACACCCTCTCTCACCCTGCCTCTTTTTCCCTTTAACTTCGGTAGTTTCTCACTCTTTAGCCCCATCTGCACACTCTTCTCTGTAAACACATGGGTGGGCGCCCCCCCCACGAGGGTTACATGCTGTCAGCCCCTCCCTCGCAGCAAGCCTCTGCCCTCACCTGTCTGTTTTTCTCCTCCACCGCAGTTCCTGGCGGCATTGCCCCGGAGTCGCTGACCTTCACCCCCCTGGAGGACATGATTTTCCTGAAGTGGGAGGAGCCTGTGGAGCCTAATGGACTCATCACCCAATACGAAGTGAGTCCCCGTGGCCAAAAAGCTCAGTAACTCACCCGCAGGCTCTGGCTGTCAGCTGAACACCGTACTGTGTGCCGTAAAGCTAAAACAATTAGGTCGGCCTGCCTGGCATCTCACGCTGCCTAAAGATCACCTTAGATCGCTCACTCCTCAGCCAAGAAGCTAACTGCCCCCAGGGACAGGGTAATTTTAAAATGCCTGGTAAGGGGTGTTTTCCACATTGCATAGGTGTCCGAGGCCGGGAGGGCTGGGGGGGGGTGTGATGAGTCTCATTTGAACTCTCTGTGATGATGCGCCTTGAGGGACTTAATCAGGGCTGCCAACTCTCATACATCTGGCTTGACGTGCTTTCAGACTCTCACACTTGTGCAAAAGATCTTACGGCAAATCTATATTATTATAAATCTATAGATAGTTACATCAAAAGCGCTGGGGTAGTTTTCAAACCCAACAGACTAATTACAAGGTAATAAAACTGTTGCATACATGTAAATGCATGTGCAGACTTTTCTCCAGTTGAAAATCTCACACCAGCCAGCTGATCTAAGTTGGGAACCCTGTGCACCATGCTGACCCCATCCTCCGCTCTCCTTTGAGGACCTTGCGTCTCCCTCAGCACCCACCTGTCTGGCAGTAGGATGCAATTAAGTGGGATCTGTGGATTGACATGTAAAGTGGCGACTGAGCCGGATTCTCTCAGTGTAACTTGCTGATCTCCCTCCAAGTGGAGAGGGAGGGGCTTCACGCAGGCACTGAGAAATCCTTTCATTTCTGCTAGATTAAAGCATTGACTGCTTCGCGATGATCGACCGCGAGTCTTTGGTCTCTTGTGCTCCTTCTGGTTGCCATTATCTATCAGCTTTTTTTTTTTTTTAGCTCCTTTGTAGAAGCAATTTAACTGATTCTGTGAAGAGCGAATCCTCATGTTATCGCAAACATCCAGGCCTCATGCTCTCAACTTACTGCATAGGTGTGCGGTCGGCCTCAGCTGCAGGCTTTCAGCTCCACCGGACCCCCCCTCCTACCTCTGCCTCCTCAGCAAACGTTAAAGGGAGATTTCCCATAATGCACATGGAGTGGCCTGCTGTAAGTCTGAAGTGAAGAACAGTTTTAATGTAAAAACCATAACCTTTAAACATATTCTTAGACAAGATAATCTAATAATTAGTCATTTAAAACACAATCAATAATGTATGCATTGTAAACAAGGAAATTGAATCAAGGTAATTTTTCTTGTAGCTGATTGTTAGAAGCTGATTCTTAGAAGACTTACTAGAGTGTTGTAATTATCATTCTGAGAAATCAGTGAATTCTGGCCAGAATGATGTTTAAACTCAAAAAATGAAGATTTCCACAAGCAGCGACACTTTCCCCAGGCTGTTGTTTAAGCATTTGGCTGTAAGAGATGGAAACTAACAGTGATTCAAAACAAAATACGGGCAATTACAGCTGTATCAAAACAAAAACAGCAGCTGTCGTCATGCTTTAAAATGGTATGTCACTCTGAGAAGAATGAGCACCAACCTCCCAGCTCCATAAAACCTAATGATCTTTCTTCAAATGATCTGGTGATTGTGAACACAATGCCTGAATTTGACCCTAGTTAGATTTTCAGGTTGTGTATTCTAATGGTTTGGCTTCTAATAGATTATTAAAGAGAAGATAAATTGGACCACAGTAATTACCAGAGCATTAGTGAAGGAATTGTCAAAGGCTGTTACATACAGTCCTACTGAAGACGGCGATTTTGTCTGATTATGCTGTTCTCAGATGTTGGTTGCTGTAAGCACTCACAGTTCAGAATCTGTGCACACCTTAAAGCTCTTCATGAATTTAACAAAGAAGAGGTTTTGTATATCTTACATACTTCAAAAAGGCACCGAATTACACTTCCTGCTATGCTGTGATGATTATATTCAAGTCACGCGGGACGAGAGTTTACAGAATCATTAAATGGGTGTATTTGGATAATATCTGCTTGTGGTTCATGTTTGCATCCAAGGGTTAGCAAGTCATCTGGAACCTTCTCACACCCTGGCGGTAAACCAGATCCTCTGACTAATGATATTTTCTGAAATGGGGCCAGATGTCAAGGAATTAGTTGAATCTCTTTTGGGCAGGACTGCCCCAAATAACCTACAATTGTGCCCAAAGGGAATAGATAAAACAAGCTGTGCAAAAAAATAAAATATACAATTATGGCAGCTCCAGGCTATTTGTGAGTGTCATTCGGTCCATTGCATTATACGAATGCAAGATTACAGTCAAAAAAACAAATAAATTAAGTGGACCACGTATCCAGCAGGATCCTTCTGAAGCCACGAATAAAAGCTCCAAATAAGGAGGTCAAAGCGGGGTTATGCAAATAACCTCAGTGATAATGAATATCTGAAGAAAAAAGTACTAAAGACCCAAGACTACAAAAGCAATTCAGGTCAAATTCCTGAGAAACATTGTAATTAATGGCATTGAGAGGGGGGTGGATTTGCTCACTCAGAGTCATCTGGTACCGAGGCTGAGAAATCCACAAATAGAGGCGATCACCACTAACCAGCGACAGACACACACACGGTAAATATCTTTGTGAGTCACACCAAAACTTCCAGGAACATTACGATAAGCAGAGTGAGGGGGAAAAAAAACATGCTCAACACTGTATTGCAACGGAGCCCTGAAGAGGATGAAACTTTGTGAAAGTTTTCTTCAGAATCAGACTGTGGAATCAGCACTGAGGAGAATTCTGGTCAGGTTCAGGTGTTTGTGAAACCAGCCTGACCAGAGAGAAAGAGAGAAAAAGAGAGAATAGATACCTGCCACAGTGCTGTGGGTGAGACAACCACCCCACACATGCAAAAATAAACACTTGGATCATTCTTGTATTCGTTTTGTGACACCTGCTGTACGTAATGGTGCATGGTCGTTGTTGTGAAAGTATATCTGTTTTAATTTAGTGCCAGTATGGGGAGGACGTTCAGGTTTGAGAGATGGTTTTCTGCCCCTGTCTGTCTCTATGTGGAATGTTTTTCAGGGTGGACTGATACTTCTAGACCAGTGTTTCCCAATTCGGTCCTGGGGGACCCACAGTCAGTCCGTGTTTTTGCTCCCTCTGAGCTCCCTGCCAGACAGTCCATGTTTTTGCTCCCTCTGACCTTCCAGCCAGACAGTCCATGTTTTTTCTTCCCCTGAGCTCCCTGCCCTCAGAGGGAGCAAAAACATGGACTGTCTGTGGGTCCCCGAGGACCGGATTGGGAAACGCTGCTCTAGAGACCTGTACTATTTGAGTGCATGCAGTGCCATTGGTGGCCATTCTGTCCAGCCTACTGCTCTCTACTTCCCGCATAAACACTGGGCTTCACATTAACAATTGGATAAGCAAGAGGGAAAACAGAAGGATTGATAGTTCTTGTGTTTTCCTTCCATCTAAATTTTCTTTTTTATCGAGCAGATGGATACAGATCTGCACATTATCTTTCATCGGCTGGCATGGCTAGCAATAAATTCACAGCTGCAGAAATGGTTTTATTGAGCTTAGCGTGTCTGTGATTGTTAGCGACTGACTGTCAGGGTCGCTCTCTTTGCCGCGCAGATCAGCTATCAGAGCATCGAGTCATCGGACCCCGGGATCAACGTTCCAGGCCCGCGCCGGACCGTGTCCAAGCTGCGCAACGAGACCTACCACATGTTCTCCAACCTGCACCCGGGCACCACCTACCTGATCTCTGTGCGCGCCCGCACCTCCAAAGGCTTTGGCCAGACCGCCCTCACTGAGATTACCACCAACATCTCCGGTGAGCGTGGTGCCGGGGAGGAGCTGTGGGCGCGGGGTGGGGGGCGGCACTGGGGCAGTCATGCGGAAGAGGTGGGAAAACGTTCAGTCAGGCAGATGCACAAAAACAAGGAGGCAGCGAGACTAATGAAGCTAGAACACATTGCAGATCACACAGAGCAGGCCGGCCGGTGCAGAACACGCAGGGTGCGTGAGGATCACTCTTCTCCTGCCTTATCTGCCGGCATCTCTGAAAAGTAACTCTTCTGTGTGACGGGAGCCCACGTGTGTCTCCTGTTTCCATTGACATGAGTATATTTAGGGACCCAGGAACAAGAATATAGCGGATTTTTTCATTAAATGAACCCTGTTCGCATCTCAGTACCAGGAGTGCATTGAATTGGACGAGGGCTCCTTAATTACGGACCTGGGGATTCAGGCTGCGGGATGTTGAACAGAATTTCCAAGAGTGACGGTTCCCTGCCAGAACACAGAGCGCTTTACAGCTTCTCACAAAGTGACGTTGCTGGGACATGAAGGCCTGACTGATGGATATCTCGGGCTTTTAACCTTTTTTACGGCTGGTGGGTGCGTGAGATGCGCTCCAGCGGTGTGTAATGCTGCCAAGATGGGCCTGGAATGACAAAACAGGCAAACCTGGGCCAGTTATGAGCCACGCCTTCTCCTCCCTAAACCGCGCAATGTCGTCACTTCTGTCGCGGCTGCCACAGCGTGCCGGCCGTGTAAATCCGTCCTGATGCAAGTTTGCCTTTGTAGCGAAGCCACGATACGCGAGTCACTTAGTTAAACCGTGAAGGTGAGTATGGAGTGTCCTTAATTTAATGATACACGGCTTTGACATTAGAGAAGGCAATTACTGTCCAAATATGCTTTAAAGGGACATTATATGGACAAAAATAAAATGTGAAAATCCTAAGCTGAAAATGGAAGCCCCAAGGTGGGCTTTAGTCCAAAAATAGCAGTGCGATTCTGCGGAATATACTGCTAAATATCTTTTTGCCTGTATTTCTTCTCTTCAATGGAATAAGCCACCCCAGAAGTCTAATCTGTCAGGGGTTTCAATCTTCCCAGCAGTTTAATTTTCAGGACTGAACCAAGACTGAATGGTTAACAAGGCAGATCTGTAATTGGAGGGTGACTGTTAATAGGCTGGTCTGTTTTGACGTTTTGGTGAGTTTCTCCCTGTATGTCAGAGCCACCACATCTGTGTTCATATTCCCGTACGACTGATCACCAGTGTCCTCAATTGTAATTCTTCCTCCACCAGCCTCCATCCTACATGCCCCTCCCCCGATAATCACTTTTCACCACCCTCAGGCCTGCAGTAAACGAAAAGTAATTTCCAAAAAACCCGTAGGTTTTTTCCCCCCCTGAATGTTTGATCATACCTCAAGCATCCCTGAGTCATTACACCCCTTGGTGTAAGACGTGCCTCATAGCGGTAAGCGCTTTAATCCTGGCTGCTACTGAGGCCCTGCCCCCCCCCGTTACCGGTAGTCCGCCTCCGCTGTGGATGAAACTTCGCCAGACCCCCTCTACCCTCCCACGGTGCTCTCACCCCCCCACCAGTGACTGACAGGCCCAGGTCACGCAGAGCGATGCCCTCAGTTTCAGCTCCCGCTGTTCCACCGCAGAACCGTCATAAATCCCGGATGCGGGTTGCCATGGCGCTTCCCGCTGAGGCTGCGCAGTTCATTAGACGGTTATGCTTTTATTAATGCGACCGCAGCTGTGGGCACCTGATCCCGACAGCTGCAGGGTGCTGAGCGTACACAGGGATGTGGCAGTGCCGCCTGGGCATACCATCACCGTGTGCCCGCCGATCTCCGGGGTGCGGGCAACGCCGTCACCCCAGAGCTGGGTGACAGTCAAGCAGGCCACAGGAAGGGGGGGGCAGCAGACGAGACCTATTCTGCTGTAGCCGGTGCAAGGAAGCCACGAGGTATTTACGCTGGGGAGTAGACCGCGCGGACGCATCTTCTGTTACGGTGTCTGCTGCAGGAATCGTGGGACAGGGATCCAGGCTGGCATCTCCTAGATCATGGTCAGAGAACGTGAAGCGGGACAAAGGCTCACTTGGGCCCCCCTTATTCCATGTCACTGCCCCTCCGCTGGTGGAACCAATGCGGGGGTGGTATACAGAGTAAAGTGGCTTAGGCGCTGGGGGCTGCAGGAACTGACTGGCGCTCATCATCTCTCATTTCTCCTGCCCTGTCAGCTGAATTCCAAAGCCTTGGATTAACGTCTTAATTATTGATTCCTTTGGATTTGCTTCCTCTCACTAATTGACTACCGATATTAAACAGTAATCAGGGTAGTTCTGCCTTATTGCTCTGTGTCGCTCTCTGGCGATCTGCGTGACTCGCCCCACAATCCCTTTACAGCGAACCAGTCACACTCACTCGCTTTTAATTGCATTCTGAGCCAGTACCTGCAGGAAGCCTGAAGGAATAAAGAAGGTCAGGATATTAAAGGGAAGTGCACAGTTATTTAAAGGGGATGTCTAGCATGTGATTTTTATGTGCCAGTTGCGGACATATGAGAGCATCTGCTTGTCCTTGCAGCTCCCGCCTTTGACTACGGGGACATGCCCTCCCCTCTGAGCGAAACGGAGAATACCATCACCGTGCTGCTACGCCCTGCCCAGGCCAGGGGAGCCCCCGTCAGGTGAGGCCAGGAGGTTGTTCGATTCCTAGTTTCTTTCCCGATAAGGTAATTTTACTGAGCCTTACTATCACTTTCCCTGTGGTAACATTTGTATCAACTTTGTCACATTTTATTAGTAAAAAAAAACAGCTCTCAGAACATGAAGATAACTGCCAGTATTTCATGTAGACCTTGATAAGAAAACTCCATAATGAATAACTGCTGGTGTATGATTACAGAGATTTCTGGAATTAATGTCTCTGAAAAGTCACATCTCAAGGTTGTAAAATAGGAAAAGAACAACTTGGCTGACATTCAAACTTCAGCCAAGATGCTGATTTAATTTCTCCGTTTTTTGTGCTTTTATCATGGTGAGTTGCTGCTTGTGTTTGACGCGATCCCCCTGGTGGTGCATTGTGGCTACTGCGCCTGGCTCAGAAGTCAAACCTGCAGGTGCCAGTGTCCATCCTCCACTCGTCTGTGCTCTGCTCCGTCCACAGCACGTACCAGGTGGTGGTGGAGGAGGACAGCACCCGGAAGGTGAAGCGGGAGTTAGGGCCACAGGACTGCTTCCCAGTGGCCTCCTCCCACAGCGAGGCGCAGGCCAAGGGGGCTCCGCATTACTACACGGCTGAACTAGCGCCCAGCAGCCTCCCTGAGGCCACGCCCTTCACCGTGGGGGACAACCACACCTACAATGGCTACTGGAACACTCCCCTCGATCCCAGGAAAACCTATCTGATCTACTTCCAGGCCATGAGCAACTTCAGAGGAGTAAGTAGCTGCAGTTTGTGCATTTGTGTAAGAAGGGTTGCCACGAAGCACTCTGCGAAATGTCAGCCAGTACACATCAGCCTGGTTAGGATAAAGAAAAACAGAATTTTGACTTAACTTCCAGTCAAAAAACCCAACGAATATTTGAAATACACAGTAAATTATAGTAAAGCCCAGTACTGTGTTTCTGCACCTGCATTTTGATGTTCCAGGGCGCACATCAGAGTTCGGAAAATAATTACCGCAGATCATTTTAAAGCAATGCGGTTTCCGAAAGTGTTGGGCACATTCGAGTCTTTTGTTTAATCTGCTATGGACAACGGGGCGCCTTTCATGTTGTTGACCTCCGAGAGCTCCTTGGAGAGAAAGGAGAGCCGGTCGCCAGCGTGCTCCACTATGTGGGCAGTACTGTGTACCGGAGCTGTAGCCAGGGACTAGATAATTGGGTGCGTTGATAACAGGATGGAGGCGTAGGGCGAAGAGAAGCGGGAGCGTCACATGCCTTTCGGAGAGAGTTCTCAGCTGCAGAGTGTGTGCTGGTGGGTGGCTGGAGTGTTACTGTTCGACCTCAGATGCATTGCTAAGAGGCATTGCCTTCTAGTGCCTATAGGCAACTGCTTGAAGCTTTGGACTTTGGGAGAGTGAGGCGAGGGAAGAGCTCCTCCCCCCTCTGCCAATCCCACAGATGCTGGGGCGTGTTAAGGCAGCTGTGCGAAAAGCAGAGTTAACACAGCAGCTATAGCTGGCATCCCTGTGACCCCGTAATCACCCCCGGAGCAGCTGGCGGGCACGACGCACACGGACTGACGGAGCTTGATTTGGCACTGGTGCAGCAGGCCGCATAAAATCAACAGTACAGAAATGCCTGGTGGAGTGGGAGGGGGGGGGTGTAGCTACCTAGGATCTTTATCAAATTCTCTGGGCTGCGTAGTTTGATTCAAGGCTCTGCATCCTGAAAAGGCTGCGGGGGGCAGTTGTTCACCGTCACTGGACACACAGGAGAGAAACACAAACAAGAGGCGGGAAAACTTGGCTGTTAAGGGCCGGGTCGAGTGGCACAGCCTAACCTCAACGTTGTCCTGGAACGTGCTCAGTCTTCCTGGGGGCTTCTTTCTGGCTCGCAGCATCATGCCACCTGTAGAGCCTGGTCATTCTGCGTGAATCTGGGGTCAGAAGTGAAGTGAAAAGAGCATTTAATGCGACGCTGCATATTCTCATTTTGTGCATGAGGCTGACAGTGTTACCTTACTGGTTTGCTTCATCCCAAACACTCGATTGTCATTGACCTCAGTGACTCAGCCGCTTGGCCCTGGGATGTCTATGAGTGCGTCTCCACCCCTGTGGTAGATAGTCTCAAAGTGGTTGACACCTCAACGGCCAAAAACACATTTTGTAACATCATGCTGCTTCGCAAGAGGTGAGTGGTGAAAACTGGATACTCTGGATGTCTAGGTGTGTATTAGCTTTAGCTATACACTCTATAGCTCACTGTATAGCTCCATCCATCCATCCATCCATCCATTGTCCAAACCGCTTATCCTACTGGGTCGCGGGGGGTCCAGAGCCTATCCCGGAAGC
>JABFEA020000138.1:27151036-27164666 GCA_019775915.2 Cyphomyrus plagiostoma | reverse complement strand
ACCTTTCCTCTTTTCCCCTGCGGTGTCCGGGGGGCCGGGGGTGTGGGGGGGGGGGGGGGGGGGGGGGGCGGCCCCCCCCCCCCCCACTTGACAGCGGTGGGTGACGACGGCCCAGAAGTACAGAGGCAGAAGTTTATGAACTGCATGTTACTTGCAGTACGGTGCGGTGACTAAGCAACTGCATACCTCAGGGATGTGGGTTTGATTCCCACCCCCAGGTCTCTGTGCTGCTTGTTTGCTTTCAGTCCTCAATATGCAGTTAAGCCAGTTGTAGACCAGCACCCCATCATTTCCTGGCATAGGTTTTGACTGAATTACAGTGATTCATTTAGCAGACACATGTATCCAGAGTGTATACAGTTGGTAAAGCAGTGTCAGCCAGTCTCCCCAGCTGCTGGGGTTAAGGACCAATGGTGAAATCACCGTACTGACTCTGGGATTTGAACCAGACACCTTCGGATCACATGCAGAACATTCTAACCCGTGGTGCCACGCGCCAGCCCGCTGACCAGTGATGTCATACTCAGCTCTGTATAAACCATGTGGTGTTTGCAGTCATGACATCATGGTGTGTGTGGGTCTTCTCATCGCCCCCTCACCCCACCCCCCTACTTCAGGGCCCAAGCAGGAGACGGTCTACGACTTCTGGCGCATGGTGTGGCAGGAGAACTGCTTCAGCATCGTCATGATCACCAAGCTGGTGGAGGTGGGGCGGGTAGGTGATGTCCCCAGAACCCCAACTCACCCTCCCGGGATCCTACTGCTGTGGGGTTTGCAGCCTCGAATCCTCATCACGGCCATTTGGTGCTGAATTGCTGATTGTCTCCTATTGTATGACGCGTTCTCGTATGTAACTGGATGTCTGGACGGTCATTTCAGCCACGGGGGAACAAAGTGGCTCCCTTTGTCTTGCTCATAGACATGTTTGTGTCAGACGTACTTATATATGCAATTAGATTGACAGTGTTCCTATGCCTTAAGTATGGAACTTGATTTTGGTGTTTTCCAAGTCTGAATAAGTATGGAAAGAATGCATAGAAATATTGCACTACTATGGAACAAATTGCCTTACCATGTAGTCTAAAAAAAATCTGAATATACTTATTAATGCTTTTGATAAAAATCACAGATGTGAGCTGGTTGTCACCATCGGAATGTGCACAGTACACTGAAGACCAACGTTCCCATGCAAAGAAGGGGGCGGTGTATCTGTGTGGTTTACGCTTGATTTATCCCCAGCAAGAAATATCAGTGTGGGCTACTTTACTACTCCCACAGTGGGAAAATGCACATTTTCACCTGCTTGGCTTGTCACTCCCAAATATTATAACCGGTTGGCTCAACATGGGTGAAAAAATGTTTATAAGGTTCAATAAGCGTTAACTTTCTGCTGTAATCATCTGACTTTGGGGGTGGGAGATGATGTGCGAACTTTTAATTAGCCATTTTGCAGGAAATTGGTTTTGAAGCCGTCGCTTTTGTAGGCCCTGTTTAGGTCGGGTAAACACTGGCGGGCTGTCAGATAAGTTTCAGCCTGGCAGAGACAGACAGAGGAGCGTTTATTGTAAGATGCACCGGGGATTGAACCACGCTTCCTGGAATGCCTGCTAGCGTTTTATTAAATGTGCCCATTGCTTTCAGAAACTGCCATAAATGTTTAAATAGGAAAACAGCGCGCAGCTGCGGAAGGCAGCAGAAAAGAGTCATTTTAGTCCAGGTGTTGAAAACACTAGTTTCAGATTCCCTGGGTGCCTTATGCAACGATGAGAACTGCCTGTTCTTTTAGCAAGCAGTTCACACCTGGAACAACAGGTGAAGTGTGTTCCTGCCCAGATAATTGCATCAGTTAAATAATCAATTATGAGATCGGGTCCTGTGCACGTCTTGCTGCTCCGTCGCTGGCACCGGGTGACACTCGTTGTAATTGCAAATGTAATTGTGTAATTACATTGTGTAGTGTAATTGTTGATATAACTGTAGGTATGTGTCATTGTGGCAGGTGAAATGCTGTAAGTACTGGCCGGATGACAGCGACATGTATGGCGACATCAAGATCACGCTGCTGAAGACGGAGACGCTGGCGGAGTACACCGTCCGCACCTTCGCCCTGGAGCGGGTGAGCTGACCCCCAGAAGTGCCTTCTGACAGCGTGCTAGCAGGCCTGGACTGCCCTGTCCTCACGAGGGCCCTGGTTCTCCCTCTAGAACATACCTAAGATGTTTAGGTAGTGGTTTCTGGGAGGCTTCCTGGCCCAGGGCGCCACCGCTCACCCATTCACTAATCTTTCTGGCTGTTTTGCACACATCACCACCTGGAATGTTCATCAACAGCAAGTGTCGTTGTGATGAAGGGAGATCAGCATTGGGGAAGTTGCTGACAAAAGTAATCTATGAAAAACAGAGGTGGAAAATTCAGGTACGGGGAGTACAAATCCAGACCAAGATTTTGTTTTAACCAGCCAGTTGAATATAAAGAGTCATAGTCACAGAGTACTCAGCTGGTTGGTTGAAACAAAACCTTGGTCTGGATTTGTACTTTCTGGAGTTGAACCTTCTACCTCTGTCTGTAATGGATTACTGACATTGCGCAACCGCTGAAATTTTTGTGTCGCAAAGGCATGTTCCTCGCTGCAGTCTTCCACAGGTTTCAGTGTGGTCATGTTCATTAAGATCCCCCTTGAATCCGCAGTCCTCTCCCACCCTTGGCAGCAGTAGCACCTGCCCCCTCCCCACTGCCCCCCCCCCAGTTCATTATGGAGCTGAATGAGGACTCGCATTCAAGAAAAGCTCTTAGGCTCAACTGAAGCTAAAGACAGAATAGATAGGATCTAAAGCCGTTATGTGTTATACTTTCCTAGAGAGCAACGAAGGGAACTGGTTTCTGCTAACAGGACTGACTCCGGATTGTTAATGAGTGAAGAGAGTAGGACAAATTGCAGATTTATGATGGTTATTAAGACTATAGCAGTATTGAATATGGTCACACAGGAAATGATTGACTCCAGATTGTAATGGATGTGGTGTATATGACTGAACTCACTCCAGACTGAAAATAAATGAAGAGAGTAGGGCAAACTACAGATTCATAATGGATATTATGACTATAGCAGTATTGACTCCAAATAATGAATATGGTCAATGGGAAATAATTGACTCCAAATTGATAATGCATGTGGTATATTTAGTAGGACTGACTCCAAATTCCATCTATCCATCCATTTTCTGAAACCACTTGTCCTATTCAGGGTTGATGGAGGTTGAGAGCCTATCCTGGGGGCCACGGGCGCAAGGCAGGGAACAACCTATCACAGGGCACGTACACTCACTATTTACACACACATTCGCACCTACGGGCAATTTGGTAACTCCAATGAACCTCAGCATGTTTTTGGACTGTGGGGGGAAACTGGAGAAAACCTCATGACGAGACAAGGACAACATGCCAGATTGATAATGGGTGTAGTGTATATGACAGGGATAACTCCAGATAATGTGAACAGAAAAGGACTGAGATCAGTAGTGATATGTTTTTGGAAAAGACCTGACTCCAGTTTGCCTTTGCAGAGGGGATACTCTGCAAAGCACGAGGTTCGCCAGTTCCACTTCACATCGTGGCCGGAACACGGCGTTCCCTACCACGCCACCGGCCTGCTCGCATTCATCCGCCGCGTCAAGAGCTCCACACCACCTGACGCTGGGCCCATCGTGGTGCACTGCAGGTACGCCCCTCCCACTCCAACATCACTTCCTGCTTGTTAGAGCCCAACAGACATCTGCTTTCCTTAATCCAATTTCACCAGGCAAGGACTTGACCAAAGCAGGGGGAGCAAATTCTCGCACCAATTGCACATAAAGTCTGTTCTGTATTAATGTAACATATGTATAGCTTTCTGGGTAAATCATATGGGCCGAATGCATGACTCACAGTCACATCCCCCAATCAAGAATAAAAATGTGTGATTGGCACTCAAAGCAGCTGATCAAGAACAAAAGGATACAAACATCCCCATTATTCTCAGTGGGAGCTGTTACTTTAATGATCTTTTATTTTATCTGATGTTTGATCAGATGTTTTTCTTCCATGCATGTTTAGAATTCACATATTAATACAACTTTTAACATATTTGTTATTTGTAAAGACACAATGAGAATGGGGACATTTGTGATCTGAGCTAGAAAACTATTTAAGAACTAATGTTTGCTTAACGCCATGTTATTTGCTGCCGCTGGATGGTGCTTTGCTGTCACCTGTCTGCTGTCACCTGTCTGCTGTCACCTGTCTGCTGTCACCTGTCTTCCAGCATGGGGGCAGGTCGCACAGGCTGCTACATCGTTCTGGATGTGATGCTGGACATGGCAGAGTGCGAGGGCGTGGTGGACATCTACAACTGCGTCAAGACACTCTGCTCCCGGCGTATCAACATGATCCAGACGGAGGTGAGGCAGGGTGAGGCAAGGTGAGGCAGGGCGAGGCAAGGTGAGGCAGGGCGAGGTCAGGTGAGGCAGAGCAAGGTGGCATGAGGCGATGTAAGGTGGGCGAAGTGGCTCAGACCCCCTGATAGGGGGTGCTGCTGGGGTTCGTACCTCCTCTGGGGCCAGCTATCAGGTCGACCTCTTCCGGAGCGAGCCCCTGGTAGCTTCTTCTGCTGAGCTTCAGGCTGGCTAGCCGTGACCTCCGTGAGCTCCTTGAGCCGCTGGTCACTCCCTCATTCTGCGACCTGCTTGTTGTTTATGCAGATTTGCCAGGATGATGCGGGAAGCAAATCCAGCTCCGTGTGGAGACATGTTGCAGTTTGGCCCTAACTTATACAGCGTCCTGCCACTTACATATTTATACCTCATTATGCAAATCCGTCGTTTGTTTATCCATGCATTATGCTAGGAGTTACTTACGGAAAATAACTTTAATTAAATCTATATGGTGTGTGTTTATTTATATACAATGGCTTTGCTGAGTGCGCTCTGGACGTGTGCACAGATAATGAGCAGGTGTTTAATTCCGATCACGGCACAGTAAGGAAATATGTTGGCCGCTGCCCCCCCCGCGCTACTCAGTGTCTGGCCTGCGTCTCCCTCTATGCACTGGCATATTCATTTTCAAATGACTTTAATGGATTACCACTCTTAGTCTTATGCTGACACAACAAGCAGTTTAACTTAAAAGGAACACATAGGCAAAATGACCGAAAGTGTAAAATTAATACAAAACCGTATGGATGTCAGAATAATTGTTGTGTATTAATGGAGGTTATTAATGGAAGTTAACAAGGGCACATGTGCATGCACACACTCACATACCCACACACACACACACACACACACACACGTACATGGGCATGTAAAATATGGATAATATATATGATGTTTACATTTTTTTGCGTTGCAGTTTTAATCTGTCGAAGCCTGATTTCCCTCAATGTTTACCTCCTAATGAATAAGGAATGTGTTATTCCGTTGTACCCTTAATGTACTTGGCTGCGCTGTACACTGGCTCTGTGTCCATGTCGTTGTGCCCGGCGTCGCCCCACGGGGCCCCCATGCCGTCCATGTCGCTGCGCCCGGCGTCGCCCCCACGGGGCCCCCATGCTGTCCGTGACAGCGCGTCACCACAGGCCACATCGCTAACGCAGCGAACTGCGCTGCTGAATCTTCGGTTTTTCCGATTCGCCTTTGTGATGAAGGGGTTTGCTGTTTGTTTTTTTTTTTATCTTTCACGATATTTGGGTTTTGGCTTGATTTTCTCCCCACCCCTCGTCTCGTAGGAGCAGTACATCTTCATCCACGACGCCATCCTGGAGGCGTGCCTCTGTGGCGAGACGGCCATCCCTGTCGGGGACTTCGCACTTACCTACAAGGAGATGCTGAGAGTCGACTCCCAGAGTAACTCCTCCCAGCTCCGCGAGGAATTCCAGGTGGGAGCAGCGGTGTCAGTCCTTGCAGGGACCCCTTGCCTGTGTGGCGGCCCCTTGTCTGTGTGGGGGGGGCTGTGCATGTGTGGGGGGCCTATGTGTGTGTGTGGGGGGGGCCTGTGTCCGGGGGGGCTTGCAGCAATGTCGCCATGCAGCTTTAANNNCCCCCCCCCCCCCCCCCCCCCCCCCCCCCCCCCCCCCCCCCCCCCCCCCCCCCCCCCCCCCCCCCCCCCCCCTGCAGCAATGTCGCCATGCAGCTTTAAATTGCAAGAATACAGCCTGACCTACATGGGTGACTTCGATCCTGAGGGAGGAGGGTGGGAATGTGTGATTAACGCATGTGGGGAAGGAGTGAAATAAGGGAAGGACGGAAATGGAAAGATAAAAGGAGAAATGCTGAATAAGGCATTATGGAAAGAAAAGGAACTAAAAAGAGAATAAGAGATGGAGATGATCCGTAAAAACGAGAAGCAACCCAAGGGCAGGGTGTCTGAAGGCAAAGTCTGCCGACTGTCTGAGCAGAGCAGACGGCTGCCGTCTGTGTGTCTGTGTGTACCTGCAAATGTGTGTCCCCACAATGTGATAAAAACCTGACATTGTGGGGACATTTTTTCAGACTGCAATGAAAAAACTAAAAAAGTCAAGTATTTTGCTTGGTCACTTATGGTTAAGGTTTTGTCCAGAGAAATGTGTGGATGGTCCCCACAAAGATATGAAAACAAGTCTGTGTGTGTGTGCGTGAGAGAGAGAGGGAGAAAGAGAGAGAGAGAGAGAAAGGGAGAGAGAGACAGTGAAAGAGATTAGTTTGGTTGCACTTCCACTTACATTATTGGATCGAGGCCCCGCCATCTCTCTGGCAGGAAGAGAATCGCTATTCAGCTGATTAGCTCTTGATTAACGTGTGGGAGGCGCTGCAGCTGTCTGTGTGTGTGTGTGGGCGAATTGGTGTGTCACAAGGCCTCCTCCCACAGTACACAGTATGACCGTCAGCTCTTCTGGAGGCATACGGGTTGGGGGTGGCCATCAGTTCGGGGAGCCACCCAACCTGGCGCCTGGATCCATGTCCAAGGCAATGCGGCCTTCATAGCCTGCGATTTATTGCTTAGGCTGAGACGTCTCCAGTCCCTTTCTCATATTACACACCCAGTGCTGTTTTCCTGTTCCTTTTGGGTTGAGACGTTCTGTTGATCCTTTGATCCACTGTTATGTGAACATTTCAGCCCAATGAAAGCATCGTGTTCCACTTATGCTGTGTAAAAGGCACCTCCCCTTTGCGGTTGCGGTACAGAGGAATCTGCCCCCCCCCCCGGCACTGTGATCTCCGTGGGACATTAATGGTCCAAATATCCTTTAATATAGTGTAGACTAATTGGCGGATAATCAAAATATTCATCCCAGAGAAAAGGTGACTGGCTCTCATTTGAATTGCATTTCGATCAGTGTATAACCTGCTTATTCATAATGCAGCAAGATGACCTGATTTTGTTATTTTTGTGCATCAAATTTGTCCGTGATTCATGGCTGGTATTAGAAGCTGCTCAGAACTGCCCCCACTTGGCAGGTTGGTGTATCCCACCTGTGAGTCCGTGCGGCTCTGTGTGGGGGTGGGAGCCGCAGGACCCCATCCCCCCACCACCCCACCCCCTCCCATGGCGTCGTTGCTCCCATATCCCCCTGCTTTCGCCTTGTTTTTCTGCCTCGTCTTTGTCATTCCGCTGCTGGCTCCCCACACTCCTCTTCCTCGCATTGTGTTGCTCTCTCAGCTCTCCTCTACTTTCCACCTGTTGTATTTGGTCTCTTCCTCTCCCTGCCTTTGTTTTCACTTCATCCCTATTCCTTTGTTTTCTCTTTGTTCTCCTCTAATAAAATCCCTCTTTCCACTCCAGTGCTTTCTCTCCTCTCTCTTCTCCTTCTCTCTCAGGGCCTCTGCTCCTCCTGGTCCTTCTCTTTTCCTTCTCCTACTCCTCTCCTGTCACCCCCCTCCACTCCTCCTTCCTCCCTCCCTCCCTCCATCTCCTGTCACCCCTATGCTCTTCCTTGCCCTTCCTTCTCCCATCCGCCCATGACCCTCTGAAATCTCATCCCTCATTTCATGTTGACTCTTTCACTCACTGCCCCCTCCCCCGTGGCAGACGCTGAACTCGGTGACTCCTCACCTGGATGTGGAGGAGTGCAGCATCGCACTCTTGCCACGTAACCGCGAGAAGAACCGCAGCATGGATGTGTTGCCGCCGGACCGCGCCCTGCCCTTCCTCGTCACCACTGAGGGCGAGAGCAACAACTACATCAACGCCGTCCTCGTGGACAGCTTCCACCAGCCCGCCGCCTTCATCGTCACGCCGCACCCGCTGCCCGGCACCACCGCTGATTTCTGGAGGCTGGTCTTCGATTACGGCTGCAGCTCTGTGGTCATGATCAACCAGCTGAACCAGTCCAACTCAGCCTGGGTCAGTGTTTTGGCAAAATGACATCTTCAAAACATCGCATAATGTGTGTGTGCGTGTGGGTCCTGTGCTGGACTGGCGTCCTATCCAGGGTGTCCCCTGCCTTGTGCTCTGTGATGGACTGGCATCCCGTCCAGGGTGTCCCCTGCACCCCTTTGCTGGATAAACAGTTATAGAAATGCATAGATGTTTATATCAAAGTTCAACTCTCTCCCAGCCCGGCTGAGCCCCTGTCTGCAGTACCCGCTTGTAACCCTCTCTACCACCTGCCTCCTGTTTGGTTATTTTGTGTGTTTTTGTGCTGATGCTGTACATGCCGGCTGCCTTTCTCCCCCCCCCCCACCCAGTCTGCACTCTCCCTGCTGCACAGAGCCTCTCCCCGTTCTGCAGCCTGGGCTGTGATGTTTTATTTGCCTGAGTCCCGGCTCCCGCCCTCGTTCAGCCTCTCATCCTCTAGCTTCCCTCTTTCGCGGCCTTCCTCCCTCTGCCTATCCTGAACAGACAGAAGCGGAGCTGCTTCATTGGCATGAGCCTGCTGTGCTGCTCGGCCCGTTTGTCGCAGCAGCCACGCAGACGCAGACAGCTGCCTGCTGCAGACCCGCATTCTCATTACAGTACAGTCAAATCAGCCCATCAAACATCTGCAAACACTAATCAGTGTACTTCCCTCGCGCTCCCGCTGAGTACATTTCCTCCATCTGTTGTCTGCTTCTGCCCCCCTCCTTCATTTCCTTTTGAGCAGGATTACTCTGCCCCCCTCTCCGCAGCCTGTCTGCATGTGTATTAATATTTATTTGTTCCCGCGGTCCTGCCGCCACATTAATAAGCGTGTCGGTGAATGCGCGAGTCGCGCGGCATTGCTCCCCCCGCTGCCCCGTCTCCGGGCCTCGTCTGGTCTCGTTAATGCGGGCCCCATCTCCACCTCACTCCCTTCCTTTTAGCACCCTTGCTGACTGTTAATACTCCCGCCACGTGCTCCAGTTCCTTAAGGTTAGTGTGCCTGCTGTCATGCAGTCATGAGCCTCTATCTCCGTGCTGCTTTTTCATCAGGGTACTGCAGTGCTGGACGACGATTGTCTTCAACGTGGGTCCATTTTAGTGCCATGGGTGGTTTGGGGGCCTGGCTCATGGCTCGGTGTCTTGTTCGGTAGCACTATAGCTTTCTTAGATGTTTCGGGTTCGAGTCTTGTCTTGGCTTGATTTTGGTTTCCCCCTTCAGCTTGTTCGGTGACCCTCTTGGGCCTCCACGGAGGTGCAGTGGGTTGGAGTCACGGTTCAAAAACATATTCAGGTTCAGTGGCATTACCAAACTGAGTCAGTGGTGTGTGAGTGAGCCATGTGATGGGTTGGTGCCCCATCCTGGCTTCTTCCCTGCCTTGTACCTCTTGTCTCTAGACCCCCATGACCCTGAATATAAGCAGTTACAGAAGATTGATAGATGATTGACTCTCTATCCCACCTAGTGTTTGGCTTTTGGTGGATCCAGCCCCGCCCCCCTTCCCAAATAAAAGGAAAGAGATTAAAACAGGCCACTGGGTGTTTTTATTAATTGGATACTGGCCATATTTACCCATGTGGCCTCAACCTGCTTTATTTCTGTCCTATCTTGCTGACTCCTGCCACCAACCCCCCAGCCATGTGTGCAGTACTGGCCGGAGCCCGGCACACAGCAGTACGGACCCATGCAGGTGGAGTTCCTGTCCAGGTCTGCTGATGAAGACGTCATCACGCGCCTCTTCCGGGTCCAGAACGTCACACGGGTAGGGATCAGCATCCTTTGTTTGGATTTTCAGATCTTGAAATTATTGAATGACTTTGAAAAGAAAGAAAAAACATTAACATCAGAATTCAGTAATAAATCTGTGGTTTACCGTCTACGGCCTCTCTAACGTTAGCTGGGCGCACTCTCAGTAAAACACACTGCTCTACGTAGCCCAGTTTGCACAAAGCAAGTGTCTTATGATGGTATGAATGCTTCCCGCCCACAGCCACGCATGCAACCACACACACATGCAACCTCACGCACATGCACACACAGAAACCCAGAAAAGTCATTCAGAACTTTTCACAGATGCTGGAGGAGTATCTCAGCCCAACTGCACATCCTGGCGATCTGCCCTTTGCTCAATTTCAACGTTTTCCTGATTTTTGTGCCTCCCTCAGAACACTGAACTCACAAAACACCTTCAGGACAAAAACGGAACAAATGCTTTCTGATATCACGGCTATAAAAAATACATTAGCTTCCTCACAGTGACTCCATGGCTTCTTTTGTGGCCTTTTGTTTTTGTTTTTTAATATTATAGCCCGTGTTTTTTTGCCTCTGGTGTTGTTACTGGGGCTTTCAGCGTAATGGATGTCACATCCATCGCGTGATTTTCCTGTCCTGACGCTTTCAACAATGTTTCACTGCTCCATGTATTTGTAAAACGTCATATGGTCATAATGATGTCCACCGTGTGTGGGGTGTCTGGCGAAACCCAAACCATGAGGAGGATTTTAGCGTGTGTGTGTGTATGTGTGTGTGTGTGTGTGTGTGTGTGTGTGTGTGTGTATGTGTGTGTGTTAACCACATGCTTGGATATCAGTTTGTGGAAAACATCAGTCCTTTTTATGTGTATTATGTGTGTGTCTTAGAAGAGTTTGTGTGCTTTTCTGTGCGTGGTATTGTGTTTGTCCCCCGTGTGTCTCTGCTGTTTTGATTGCCGTTTAGTCATGGTACCGTCCGCACGCCTGTGTGTGTGTGTGTATGTGTGCGTGTGTGTGTGTGTGTATGTGTATGTGCGTATGTGCGTATGTGTGCGTGTGTGTGTGTATGTGTGTATGTGCGTGTGTGTATGTGCGCATGTGTGTGTGTGTGTGTCTCAGTCCCCCATCCCCGCTGCTGACAGCCCCTGCACAGGAGGGCGCCGTCTTAAAGCCACCTCCGCTTATGACACCTGTCAGATTTTGCTCCACGCCGCCTCACCCTGGGAGCCCTTCCAAAAATAGCAGGCAGCGGGAATGCAGTGTAGGTCGGTGCATTAAAGCGCGTTAAATCAGCAGGACAAACGCTGGAGTGCGAGACAGAAATGCGGGATGGAGACACAGGGGCACACTTCTGGGGCTGCTGACAGCCGGAGCGGGCAGCTGGAGAGACAGCTGGCGATTTCACCGTCACCCCCCTCCCCTGGTGCTGCCTGAATCACTAACACCCCCCCCCCACACACACATAACCCCTCACTGTAGCTGGCTCTGGCACCGCTGGCCGGATCAGAACCCCTGAGCCCGCTGCCGCAGGTGTTAATCCCGACCGGGGGGGGGGTTTACCTAGCTGTGCACCCCCCATCCTGAGGGGGCCTGCCTGCAACGCATGTAGGTGCTTGCAGTCGTGCACCCACGTGAAGTCTGACCACCTTTGCCCCCCCCTCCCCCATCCGCCCCCAGCTCCAGGAGGGTCAGCTGCTTGTACGACAGTTCCAGTTCCTGCGCTGGTCGGCGTACCGCGACGTTCCCGACTCCAAGAAGGCCTTCCTGGGGCTGCTGGGTCACGTG
Organism: Cyphomyrus plagiostoma; assembly: GCA_019775915.2. Classification (NCBI taxonomy): domain Eukaryota; kingdom Metazoa; phylum Chordata; class Actinopteri; order Osteoglossiformes; family Mormyridae; genus Cyphomyrus; species Cyphomyrus plagiostoma. The sequence continues at coordinate 27,152,780 of JABFEA020000138.1, read as the reverse complement.
GCGGAGTGGCAGCGGGAGAGTGGGGAGGGTCGCACCGCCGTGCACTGCCTGTGAGTCTGTACCCCCCACAGTCGACCCCGCACACATAGGCAAACCCCCCTAAGCAGCGTCACATCATGGCAGCAGGTATTACCATCCTCCCTGCAGTCCTATTGGCTGCCGCTACGTTCCGATGAACCCTGCTCCCCGGCGCCACCACACCGCCGTACCCGAGGCTGCAGCGGACGGCTCTTGCGGAACGGATCAGTCTCCGGATCTTTCCCTGATCTTAGCGCTTGGCCCCTCCCACCGTTTGCTCCGCGCTCCTTAATGACGAATCTGCCCAGTGTTCACTGCGCCCATCGCTGTCTTTGAGGCTGACGTGCCTGTGGACACCCATACAACCTACAGTACAGTCACTGTACACACTGTCACTGTACACAGTGATGTAGAGATGAAATTCCATTCAGTCACTGGGACACATTTACAATTTTTTATATAGTTTATGTGCATGTATTATTGTGTATGAATATGAAGCCGTACAATAAATCATAAATCCATAAATCATAAATCAAATATTATAAATCCATGAATACACCCGCATAAGCAATAGCAGTATTAAACCCACGCAGCCATGGGGAAGACATGGAACTTTCACACACACAGAGGAAGGGCTTCATCCCAATACCCTGGAGGTGTATTGTATGGCTATACCCACTGAAGCACTGTGTGGCCCACAATCAAATAAATGCTTGGATGAGCGATGACTGAAGCTCTTGGCCCGGTTGGTTTTCTGCATGCCGCCTCAGCTGCTAACGGCGTGGCCAGTGAGTGTATGTAAGCTCATCCCCGATTGGGGAGGTTCTGATGTAAGACAAATCCCCATTGGGTATCCTTGTTTATAAATATAAACTGAGAAAATGTGTGTGTTTTGCAGCCACGGTAGCATTTTCCTGTGATATTTACATATTTATATATGTACACGTTTGTGTGTGTGTGTGTGTGTGTGTGTGTGTGTGTGTGTATATGTACATATATATATAAATATATATAATGCAGCCTTGGTAAGGTCTTGCATTGAGGTGTCTCCGCCTGTGTGCGACAGCAACGGTGGTGGGCGCAGTGGAACTTTCTGCGCCTGCACCATGATCCTGGAGATGATCGAGTCCCAGAACATGGTGGACGTCTTCTACGCCGTGAAGACACTGCGGAACTCAAAGCCCAACATGGTGGAGTCCCTGGTGAGTAGGCGCAGGGACAGTGCCCCTCAGGACGTCTCCATGTCCTATTGCTGGGGTAATTTCATGGGTACAGTTCCTCGTTGGAGTTACATCTGTGCCTCAGTGCACGCATCTGTGAATAACAGAAGCAGTCTTGATGAATGCCATCCTACAATTTAAATCATGGCTCTGAATAGTTTATTTTATGTCGTGTAATTCTAGCTGTTAAAGAGTCCCCCAAATGATAATAACCTAGTAATGAATGAATTATGTAATTAACTATGTAATTATGTCACCCAGTGTTTCCCAACCTGGTCCTTGGGGACCCCTCAGACAGTCCATGTTTTTGCTTCCTCCCAGCTCCCTGCCAGACAGTCCATGTTTTTGCTTCCTCCCGGCTCCCTGCCAGACAGTCCATGTTTTTGCTTCCTCCCAGCTCCCTACCAGACAGTCCATGTTTTTGCTTCGTCCCAGCTCCCTGCCAGACAATTCATGTGTTTGCTTCCTCCTAGCTCCCTGCCAGACAGTCCATGTTTTTGCTTCCT
>JABFEA020000138.1:27122068-27150936 GCA_019775915.2 Cyphomyrus plagiostoma | reverse complement strand
TCCCAGCTCCCTGCCAGACAATTCATGTGTTTGCTTCCTCCTAGCTCCCTGCCAGACAGTCCATGTTTTTGCTTCCTCCCAGCTCCCTGCCAAACAGTCCATGTTTTTGCTTCCTCCCAGCTCTCTGCCAGACAGTCCATGTTTTTGCTCCCTCCCAGCTCTCTGCTAGACAGTCCATGTTTTTGCTTTCTCCCAGCTCTTGGTTGAGAGCGAGAACGTAGACTGTCTGAGGATCCTGGAGGACCAGATTGGGAAGCAGCGATGTAACCGATTTATACTTGCATTTGTCTTTCCTCAGGACCAGTACAGGTTCTGCTATGACCTGGCACTGGAGTACCTGGACTGCATGGAGGTGAGATAGCAGCACAGTGTGACTCCACCTCCTCACCCCGGACTGGAACCTCCAGCTCAGCCACCATCTCTGTGTGGTCGCCACAAGCTTGTTTCCCTTTTGTGCATCTTCAACACTTTGGATTAACAGGCCTTACCTGGAATCGATGGTGTGGAGAACAGAGCAATGTCAGAGACGGGAAGAATCTTGCCTTTAACCTTAATGTGTGACTTCTGTTTTGTTTTCTGGTCTGTTTTTGCTTAAGGGGCGTGTGTGTGGGGGGGGGAGGGGGTCTCAGGCTGTTCTGTGTTGAGCATCCTTGCCAAGTTCTAAGCGACAGAATGAGCGAATCCCTCTGTTTGAGAGCACTGCTCGCTTCCTGTGACTCGCTGGGCGGTTCCCTGGTCACGTGACCCACAGATGCCAGCTGTGCTAAGCCCGGGGTTCACTGTGGTTCCATCTCCTCGGACCATCTGGCCGTGTTGTGCTGCTAAGGACGCATAAAGCCAGCAGCTGCAGCGAGGATCATCACGCCTACCGTCAATGTAACGAATTACAGTGGAAAAAAAACACCTTTTCAGAGGAGTTCTCGACATTCCAGGTGCTTGTGTCGTGTTTTCTGGATTTCCTTTCTTCGTGACGTTTGTGGAGTAGACTCACTGGTTTTTCCATCTAGGATCAGCATGGACTGGACTCTAAGCAACTCTTAAAAAATTGGTGGGGGGGGGAGGTTTCTATCACGACTCATTTAATGGTGCCAACCCCAAAATGAGAGAATTCTCCTGCTGTTTTTATGTTAGGCTTTGCCCTGTATATGTGTATATAGCTATCTGAGTTTGTAGATGTTCTCGTCTGGAAGTCCCATCTCCTATGTGTGTGTAAAGCGGGGACTAATATTACCATTGTGCCGGCATGCCAGTGTTCTTCAGTGTAAAAGTGCAGTGTCTGACTATATTTCCCTGGGTGCCGAAAAGGGGTCTGTGGCCTTTGGGATGAATGCAGTGCAAAGGGCTCACTGCTGAGGACTGCTGCAGCTCTGAGTGTACATACAATTGCAGCTCTGAGTATACATACAGCTGCAGTTCTGAGTATACATACTGCTGCAGCTCTGAGTATACATACAGCTGCAGTTCTGAGTATACATACTGCTGCAGTTCTGAGTATACATACAGCTGCAGTTCTGAGTGTACATACATCTGCGACTCTGAATGTGCATACAGCTGCGGCTCTGAGTATGCATACGTCTACAGCTGTGAGTGTGCATACAGCTGAGACTCTGAATGTGCATACAGTACAGCTGCGGCTCTGAGTGTGGATTCAGCTGCAGCTCTGAATGTGCATACACCTTCGGCTCTGAGTATGCATACCTCGCCACCACCAGCCACAGCTGTCTCTTTGTACCCACACTGCTCTAGTGTGTTGGTTTACTGTTTATTTTTCCTTGACATAATGTCCAGTACATATAATTATTGAACCCTCCCAATCCCCAAAGTTGATCCCTCCCCACATCCTCATAACACATCCCCCCCCACCCCACTGTTCTGAAGTAAATGTATAAGAAAGCAGAGGTGGCCAGTCACGGAGAAGGGGGTTGGATTGGCACCTGGGTGACTCATCCGTGACCCTGAGCTAATCTCGCCTCATGTCTCTGTCGTGGGATCACGTGTGGGAGGTGTTACTGCCGACCATACACGCACCATTTCTCCACTCCATTCTGATCCACCTTCCCCTGACAAAAATGACCATTGCTTGATTCCACCTGCTTCATCTTTGACTCCTGTTCAGCTCTGATATTTTTTGAGGAAGAGTCCATGTCAGTCAGATGAGGGTGCAAACCGGCTTCATGAAGGACGGCCATGGCGTGTGCCAGGCGGCCGGACGTGTGGCTCTCTCAGCGGGTGGGGGGAGCTCCCCCGGGGTGACAGCCACAGCCAGCACTGGCAGTTGGTATAAAAACCAACACCCGATTCGATCAGGTACATTGGCGGACTGTGGATCAGGTCGTGGTCAAAAGATAAAGTGAAGGCACATTAGTAAGTTCTAGCCTGTGGGTGATCATGGCTTTATATGAAAATTTGAGACACCTGATGGGGCTTACGTGAAAGGTCACATCACATGGCAAACTGTTCTTTGGACCCTTCTTTAGAACCCCAGGGTGTCACCCAGAAGTGCCTGGACTCTGACGTTGAAGGTAAAGTGTATTTGTACATATTGGTGTATATTTGTGTAATATTTTTGTGAATAGAATACTACCTGATGGCCAGTGTTAAGACTTTATGATACACAACCGGAGAATGTGCCATGGGCTTCTCATCCAGTAGGATCATTTGCACATGTGCAGCCAGCTGTGGGCAACTCTTGATAAGCCATTCCAAAGCCCACGCAGATCCAGACCACCCCAACTCAACCTGCAGCAGGGAATCCAGACCGCTCCAACTCACCCTACAACAGATAATCCAGACCGCCCAAACTCACCCTGCAACAGAAAATCCAGACCGCCCCAACTCACCCTGCAACAGAGAATCCAGACCGCCCCAACTCACCCTGCAACAGAGAATCCAGACCGCCCCAACTAACCCTGCAACAGAGAATCCAGACTGCCCCAACTCACCCTGCAACAGAGAATCCAGACCGCCCCAAATCACCCTGCAACAAAGAATCCAGACCGCCCCAACTCACCCTGCAACAGAGACTCCAGACCACCCCAACTCTCCCTGCAACAGAGAAACACCCAAAATATCCTGTTCTCACTAATCAGCCTTTTTTAATCGCTCCTAAGATTCCGTGCCACATTTTCATTCATTTCCGGGTATTATTGATATTCCGTAACATGTGTGCTTCAAAGTAACTGGATCTCCGTGGACACCGATGTACTTTATCATTCCAAAGTCCTGCTCATGTTCATGCTCCTGCTGTGATCGTAGAGATCTGGGCAGGATCATCTCGTTCTCTTATGGGTTTCTCTGTTATACTACACCAATGGAACAAGACTACTGTGTAACAAAGTATTTGTGAGGCTGGGTGTTATGCATCGTTAACTTAAAGACCATGCAGGAAGTGAGGTGCAGGTGTAACAATATGTGTATTTTTGGGTGGGTGGGTGGGTGGGACTGAGTGGATTTGTTCTTAAAACTAAGAAGCAACAATAAATAATAATTTAAAATGTTCCAGAAAGGCGTTTGTACCATTTGTATCATCTGTGTTTTGGGACCAAATAAAACTGGACCGCTGGTGGAAAAGTATGGGTGGGAGTATCCATCATAAGTTATTGTTTAAGCAGGTTGGGGCTGCCTATAGCATAATATTGGCAGTGTGAGACATCCTTAAAATAACTGGTGACTCTGCTGAGGTGGCTTCCCAACAAAACACAGTGTGAGGACATAACAAGGTCCTGTCCCTGGCGAGGGTAAGATTAAAGCACACTTTTTGAAACACCTGGATCTTTGTCTAATAATGAATATCAAGGAGTCAGGTGTCGGGTCCGAACCAACCGGGTAACTGGAAAGGCACAAGCCACGATAATCACTTGATTACATGTGTGATACCCGCTCTCCAGTTCTTCAGCTCCCTGCCCCTCTAAAGCTGCTCAGAGGCAGGTGCACATGGAGGAAGATGTTTGTGATACTAGCTGGGTAGAAACCTGTCTCCAGTAGACCTGAACATACAGTTTTGTGCATCAGTGAGCAGCTGGAACAAGGTTGAAGGGAAAAGTAATTCATGTGAAACAGGTTCTAGGGATGGTCGGGGTCCTTTGTGGTCCTGTGAGTCGGAGTCGTCTGCTAGCACCGTGGTCTGTGTTGTCGGGGGCTCCACGGAGGAGAATTCCTGCTGGAGCTCCTTACCCCTTCGTAATGTTCTTGTAAAACAGCCTTGCTCTTGCCACTGATTTACACAGCGATCCCACACCACTTTAATAATTCAAAGCCGCCGTGATGTGATCCTGTGATTACAAAGAGAGACTGGCCTCATAAATTATGAAGCAAGATGTGCATCGGTCTGAGGTCCGGTGGACCGCAGCCGCCGTGATTCTCCCTCTGGACCCACTAAAGTAGCTCTGGTGAGACTCAGGAAAGGACTGCGCCACTGCACTCTGTTTGACCGCAACAGGCCTATTATACATATGCTAAGATGCTCAGTAATGTAACTACAGACATGCTGTAACTGCAGAAAGAGAGAGTTCATTTCTGAGTCAATAGATTCCAATCATTTGGCTTATTAAAAGTTACACTAATTGAAAGCCTGGCTTGAAATACCCCTACGGCCCTCTGTCTGTGTGAAGCTAGGGAGAACAGAGCAGACACAAAGCCACTTCAATTAGCGATTTCCTGAGGCATTATTCCGAATGTCATCAATGTGTATGTCTATACAGGAGCTGCGTGGCGCTTGTATCGTGCAGATACATTTACTACTTGCTCATCCCACTGTGTTTCAGTGTCTCGTCTCTCTGCTTTGCTCTGTGCAGGGGAAGACAATGAGTTTCCGTTACATTTTCTTTTCACATTTACATTTATTTCTTTAGTTGGTACTTTTGTCCTAAATGACGTACAAGTGAAGGAGACAATTTCCCACGCTAATTAGTTTCCCACAATAATTAGGTGGAATGTTCTGTTTAGATGCCCTGAACCTCTTTTGGTTCTAAAAAACCCTGAATCATCATTAAAGGTGGTACAGTATGATATAACTCCTGTTGTCTTGTGTATGTACAGCTTGTGCCTGCCCCATATATATCTTTAGATACATCGTACCGATAGGCTGATTCCAATTTTGTTAGAAACATAGATAAACTTTCTGATACAGGCTTATTTTATATATACTTTTTTAATTTGGAGGTGTAATGAGGATCTTATCAGTTAATTACCAGCTGTAGCAGGAGAAGCTTTGTGTTTTGATATCTGATTGCATAATTTCTTTTTTTGCTGCAGCAATCGTTTCTTTGTCACCCAACATCTTATTAAAGTCTCGATGTCCATGTCCACCCCAAACTGGTCTGGCAGGAAAGAGCCTGACTCATAGTATCTGACAGCTTGCTGGTACCCCCTGCTGCCTCTCGGTAAGGGCCGATATACTTAGATCACCAGCTGCCTTCTCTCTCTCTCTCTCTCTCTCTTTATCGTCATCTTCTTGCTGCAGCCTCAGTCCCCACTCTTCATTATTTACCAAACATTATTAATGAAACTACACAGGCAAATACAATGTGCAAACAGGAGGGTGTTATTCATCACCCCTTTGCGCCGAATGTCCACCCAACCATCTAACCAGACAGCTGTTTGTTCACCGGTATGATCCAGCCAAAGATAAAACTGCCAGAAAAGAGACAATGTCCATGGCATCCACTGATTGGACAAGTAGTCCCGCCATCTGTACATGTCTGATTGCAGAAACTGGGAGATGTGGCTTCTAATGTATGCATTAGAAGCCACATCTAAAAAGGCGATTCTCTGTGGATATTTCCCATTGTCCATTGTAAGACACGTGCTGTATCTCCTGTCACCAAGCACATTCCTGGGTAAATGCTACCCATTGTTTGTCAGACAAAACTGGCCTTTGTTTGGCACAATGCTAGACGTTTGGGGAGTGACTCGGAGCATGCCAGTCGCTCAGAATAAGGGAGGTACAGTCATCCATCATGCAGGCCGGGAAACATGATTTCTATCCTGTTTGAACAGAGATTCAAACCGTTCCTCTGAACGCCCAAAAGCAGGGTTTACATTCAAGTGTTTTTCAGTGGCGAAAAACTATCCAACTCATGAGCTCAAAGGATAACGAGCTTTGATGTGAGGGTCGGACTCAGTTCAGCATATTATTGGTTCCTCTGGCATAACATTCCAGTTCACAAACCGAGTGTATCCATCACTCCTGTCGGAACGCAAGTGGGCCATTTAGAGACATAGTACAGTGAAATTCAAAACGAAATAATCTAGGCTGGCGTTTCACAGTGAGAGAAATTCATTTGTATCCCTAATTTGGCTCAGCCGATTTGATTTGCTTGCTTGTTTATTTAATTTTCAGTTGGATGACAAGACCTTACACGCAGACCAATGGCTAAAGAAGGCAAGGGAGGCTGGACTGAAGCCCAGGCTACAAATAGAGGCGGATTTGCATACCAATGAAACACCAGCTCTTTGGCAATGAAGTACCCCTCCCCCGGCCATTTTTACCCCCACTCACTCCCCCTGGCATTCTTGCATTCCATTTCTTTACTATTATATAAAGAAATGTGTTTGCTAATTAACTAATTAAATCCCTAATTATTCTTTTTTTTAACAAAGAACCCTTGGGGAGAGCACGCACTGCAGAATGGTCCCCAGGAGAGTTGGCTGCCAAAATGGGCTATTTTGGTGTCTGTGTATCGGAGGCACTTCAGCAGCGCTATGAGCCCCAGCGTGCAGTGGAGCGCGGATGTCAGTCACACTTCCTGCCTTGTGCAGACAGCAGGTCCAAGTCGAAGCCACAGGATGACACTGCGTCTGCCACTCACCGCGTGCATGTTCATAGTGCGTAGGGAATCAGCAAGACCGGGTGTGAATGAGATTTATTAGCATTTGAGTCCACAGCCATTCATTAGTGACAGGATGTAACACATTAGTGACAGTGTGCATACATCAGTCTATGTTAGTGACCATGCATATATCAGTCTATGTTAGTGACTGCATATATATGCGGTGTGTGTGTGTGTGTGTATGTTAGTGACCATGTTTATATCAGTGTGTGTGTTTTAATGACAGTGTGAGTTAATGACCATGTGTAAATCAGTGTGTGTGTGTGACAGTGTGTATATATTAGTGTGATTATGTTAATGACCATGTGTATATCAGTGTGTGTGTGTGTGACAGTGTGTATATATCAGTGTAATTATGTTTAGTGATCATGTGTATATCAGTGTGTGTATGTTAATGACAGTGTGTATACATGAGTGTGAGTTAATGACCATGTGTAAATCAGTGTGTGTGTGACAGTGTGTATATATCAGTGTGATTATGTTAATGACCATGTGTATATCAGTGTGTGTGTGTTTGACAGTGTGATAATATCAGTGTGATTATGTTAATGACCATGTGTAAATCAGTGTGTGTGTGACAGTGTGTACATACATCAGTGTGAGTTAATGACCATGTGTAAATCAGTGTGTGTGTGTGTGTGTGTGTTAATGACAGTGTGTATATATCAATGTGATTATGTCAATGACCATGTTTATGTCAGTGTATGTGTTAGTAACAGTGTGTATATATCCCAGTTTGAGTATGGTATTGACAGCGTGCATATATCAATGTGAATGTGTTAGTGACAGCGTGTCGAAATTAGTACCTCAGTGACAGCATATATATCTCAGTGTGAGTATGTTAATGTAATGCATGTATATATCAGTGCGAGTATGTTAGTGCCAGTGTGCATATATCAGTGAGAATGTGTTAGTAACAGCATGTATAAATTAGTATGTCTTAGTGACAGCGTGTATATCTCAGTGTGAATGTGTTAGTGAATGTGCATATAAATTATATGTACAATTGCAACATACAATTCATAAAGCATGGAAAGACAACCCAGGAGGTATTGTGGTTAAGGACCTTGCTCAGGGGCCCACTGGTCATGACATCTCCTGACATCACACTGCCGCCCATAGGATCTAAATCAGCAACCTTCCGATCACAAGCACAGCATGTTATCCCTCTGAGTCACACAGCACATGCAGTTTGTTTGTTGCACTGAGTGGATGCTATAAAGTGAATATACTTTATGCATATTAAGGAATTTTTGTATTTAATCATAGTGTGGTTGTGAACAGCATTATCGTTAGTGTCTGTTATCAGCAAGCCTGATGGACCAATGACAGTCCAAGCAACATCTGTTATCTTCTCTGCCTTTTTCCTCTAGACCTCAAAGCCCCCATCCTTAGAAAGCCGGGGAACAGTTGGAGGCTTCCCAGTCGCTGGAACCCCACGGACCAATCCCCCTCAGCCATGTGCCCTCTGGTCTGGAGGTGTGTTTCTTGGTGGTTCTCCACCTTTATCTCACTCAGTGCAGCCATGCAGGCTGTGCTGCGATGTTTCCCCAGGTAGGTGGTGATGCCCCCCAGAACAGACCGACAGCCAGGTGCAGACACTGTCCTGCTCCTTATCGCCTTCACCCACCGCCCCGCTGGGGCACAGGGAGACCCGCGCAGCCAGCACCGGCTCCAGTATCCATGCAAACACTCACGTTCGCTCCCGTTATCTACTGGGTCCAGCCCTTAATTGACTCTGCCTCGGCCTGGTTCGTGTGCAGATCTGCTGGCCCGGTTCGCCTGTTGCACATGGACGAGCAGAATTTAATGCCTCTGTCATAAAACCCCTATTTGCATAACAGAGGCAGAGACGGGCTTACAAACTGGCACAATTGCTGGGTGTTGCAATCCAAACAAATTAAGGGCTTTTGATAAGCAGGGACGTTTTAAACCAGTTTGGACTCCCACACCAACATCTGCTGGACAATCAACTGCTCTGGTGCCTCGATCACAAAATCATTCCCATACTGATATAGATTGAATCAAGTTTTATTGTCGTTCAAGCTATAGTTTTTTAAATGAGAAAATAAAGCAGGACATTCAGAAAACAATTCTCGCAAACCATTTGTCAGTTTTATTGCATGAATATCTTTGTTTGTCAGTGTGAGTGTGAGACAGATACTGCCTATATATTGTACATTATAATAATTTATGATATAAAATTAATGGCTTCAGTGGATTAATGCGTGTCATTGTTCTGCTACTGTACATACATCACTTTGAGAGCATAATAAAGACAACACATAGTCATTTGGGGCAGGTGCTGTGGAATAAGGCAGGGGATCCCCCTGAGGAATAAGGCAGGAGATCCCCTTGAGGAATAAGGCAGGGGATCCCCCTGAGGAATGAGGCAGGGGATCCCCCTGAGGAATAAGGCACGGGATCCCCTGAGGAATAAGTCAGGGGATCCACCCGAGGAATAAGGCAGGGGATCCCCCTGAGGAATAAGGCAGGGGATCCCCCTGAGGAATAAGGCAGGGGATCCCCCTGAGGACTCCTCTGACTTCTGACCATTTAGATAAACTTAATACATGCCACCTCGCACCCTGCTTTCATTCTGATGCTGCTGCAGACGCTGGTATCACCAACCTCAGGATGTTCCTGTTCTGCGTAGCGGCTCATTGTCTCAGCATTTTGACTGTACAGACGTTCCAGCCATAATGCGACAGATGTCTCGCCATAAAATCTCACATTAGGCAAAATCGTGCAATAAAAATAACAGGACTTATGGTGAAAAAGGGGCTTGGGGGTAGAGCACTGGAACCCTAACCACACTATTAACCATTACCTTCAAAACACTTTGTACAATATTTACCTTTTCTTTGAGGATTAAAGCTTTTCTTCTTTTCATATCTTGTGGACATTTATTAACACCTGATATTTTACCCACACGCTTTCCAGTAGCACTCTTCACTCATATTTACAGAAATTGAAGAGACTGAAACTGAAGAGAACAAAAATCGTTAGGGTGTATATCTCTCTTTTGCCAATGGTACAACAAGATCTACAAACAGAGACATAAAAGTTATAATTAAGTCCTTGATTATGTATGATTTAGAACATGCATGAACAAGTAAAAGCATACAATTTCTTTTTATTATTTTGCACAGTAAAAGCTATCTTAGACTTCAGGTTACTGAAGTTAATGAAGTTGAATAAGATTGTATTACAGCAATATGCAGCGAAAGTGGTGGGTCGGATGTATCAATTTGGGACAGCTTAGGCTTTTTAGCAGATTTCCGTATAAATCTGAGCTGGATTGGGGGTTTTTGAATCGATGCAGCTGTAATACAGACACTTTCCGAATGAGTTTTTTGTTACGCATTTCCAAAACAACCAATGCGACTGAAATTATCTGAGTATTAAGTGTCTTTCTCCTCAGACCCATGTTGTGCTAAGCTATGCAAAACTAGCATGTCGCGGATGAAATCGCATATAAGCCAATAAGAGATCTGTGTTGTGCTGACATCTTTCTCCTTTTTAGCAACTGCTAAATATATGCAGTACATGTGTCAGCATTCCTGGGTGGCACTGACGTTGAAGTGGTACACTGCTAGTGGCAAATAAGAGCTGACGTTGGTGGGGACTGAATGCTTAATTCGCTCTTCTGGAGGACAAAAATGTTTGTGAAAATGAATTACTGACTTGGGAACACTGCTGTGATCTGATTTACACTGATCTCTGTGGATTGGTGCAAAGTGTTTACCAAGTGGCACTATGAAATACAATTGCTCATTTCAGAGACCCAGAAAAAAACGTAAAGATTTGAATATACTGTAACTGTTTCCCGTAAGTGTAATCATACTTCTCAGGGGATAATCATCTCAACGATGATACGTCTGTACGCAAAATTCAAAGACTTTCACGAAAGTCATCTCTGCACGTTAAGAAAAGCCGTAAAACTAATACATTTTGATAAATGATATTTAAAGTAGATGTGATTATGTAAATATTCATAGTTGCCATAACTATCCCAAGACAGCCTTCTGACAGACTAAAGAGTGCCAAATAAATCCTGTTTCACCTTAGTATATTTTCTCAGTGTGGGAGCAAATTACTGCAGAATGTTCACACCATTCTTATTGTTATATGTAAATTATTTGTTCAGCGACAGACAAATACAGCTGCAGGCATGGGTGCTGCACCCAGTGGTTGATTCCGTTCAGATGCTGGGGGCTCCTGTCTAAACTGCAGTAAAGATTGCATAAACATGTCTGTTGTGTTTGGCACTTTAGTTCCTGTGGCCCGAATGTTAATACATTTAGAGATCAGCACTGCATAGGCATCCCCTGTGGGATTATGCTATTGTTAGTAGAGACTAAATAACATTATGGCCATTGTATCAATTATATGATGTGGATAGAAAGTTCTTGAAGGAACAATTGTAAAGGATTTTCACTGATAGGAGGGCTTGAACCCAAGTGATTGTCTTGCTTGAGAGCCTCTGCGTACCCTGAGCAGAGTGGCCCCACGTAACAATGGAAGCAACAGCAGAGTTCCTGAGGGGGTGATGGGTGGAAGGCACCTGGAGGATGTAATGGGAGCAACTTGCCCATCCCCTGTCCTTCCTCCATCGCAAACTGTCGTCTCTGTCTCTCATAGAGAAGGATGAACCCCCTGTTCTCTAACCCTAACCCTAACCCTAACCTAACCCTCTCTGACTTCTGCTTATAGATGTTGGGTGGCCTTTTTGTTTGTGGAACTCCTGATCTAAATGCCATGTGACGAGTCAGGTCAGGAGGGGCTTCACAGCCTGACAGCTGAGCTTTAGAGCCTGCCCTTCTTGTCTCTATGCTGGTGCCTGCAGGAGAGATCATTTCCTGCACTCTGATACATTTGGCAAGCAGTCAGGATGAGAGTGACACAGCCTTTTATTGTTTCCTGGGCAGAGCCGACTGAGGCTGACACAGACTAAAATACGAAATCCTCATTATGACCAGATTGTTATTTATGGAAATAAGGAGGTGAGGTCAGGACCGCACATGGCTAGTCCCAAAAATCATCTTGGGTCAGGACCTTCACCTTCGGTGGCTGTTTACATGAAATCATGTTGGGTTTAGCATAACCAATTTCCACAAGTAGGCTGTCACAAGGGTCTAGATTTTCTATAGACATAAAATGTATAAGATATACAAAAGATGAAACCTTTCGGAGTCTGTATGTAAAAACTCATTCACTAAAGTGCAGATGGGGGTGTGGTAGGACAGGAGGGGATGGCGGGGATATCCATGCTGAGTAACCTGCCCTGCTGATGAGGAACCAGGATCCCGCCTGAGGAGGGGCTGCTGGCATCAGGGACTGCACTTGCATGGTACCCAAGGCCTGGCACTGGGGGCCGCTGGCATGAGGAATTCCGCTTGCATGGTACCCAAGGTCTGGTACTGTGCTGGTGATCCAGCCTGATGAGGGGCCGCTGGCATCAGGAATTCCGCCTGCGTGGTACCAAAGGCCTGGCACTGTGCTGGTGACCCAGCCTGATTAGGGGCCGCTGGCATCAGGAATTCCGCTTGCATGGTACCCAAGGTCTGGTACTGTGCTGGTGATCCAGCCTGATGAGGGGCCGCTGGCATCAGGAATTCCGCCTGCGTGGTACCAAAGGCCTGGCACTGTGCTAGTGACCCAGCCTGATTAGGGGCCGCTGGCATCAGGAATTCCGCTTGCATGGTACCCAAGGCCTGGCACTGTGCTGATGACCCAGCTTGATTAGGGGCCGCTGGCATCAGGAATTCCGCCTGCGTGGTACCAAAGGCCTGGCACTGTGCTGGTGACCCAGCCTGATTAGGGGCCGCTGGCATCAGGAATTCTGCCTGCGTGGTACCCAAGGCCTGGCACTGTGCTGATGACCCAGCCTGATTAGGGGCCGCTGGCATCAGGAATTCCGCCTGCGTGGTACCAAAGGCCTGGTGCGGGGTTGGGGACATGAAAATGAACTCTTTAATATTTGATTTTACAGGTTATGCTAAATGGTTGTCTGTAACTGGAAAACCCTCTGTAAATGCCTTCAGAGACTGTCAGACAGTAATAATTCATAAGTGTATTTTCTTGTACCTCCCCCCTGACTTTTGCTGACCCCTTTTTCTACAGAGTGAAACCAGGAGAGGACGGTCAGCTCTGAAAAAGCCAACTAATGCAGCTAATGAGTAGAAAATAACAAGTTTGATCTCTCACTCTTTCTACCTTACAAGCCCTGTGATCTTCTCTCTGTCACTGTCTCGTTTCGGTTGAACTTCTTGGTTGAACTTCTTTGTTTCCTGCATCATTCATGCTAGTTATAGGTGCCACATGTGGTGAGTAGCTGCATGTCACAATGCTAACACTTAGCATTGTATGTCTCTGCAAACAAGGTCTTTCATCCTGTTGACAACACGTAAATAATGAAATCAGTAATTATTTTTCAGTTATGTGTTTTTGTACATGCCTAGGCATGCCTAGATGCATTTTGCACTGATTGATTATCACCAGACTTACGAATGATGGCAAAGCAACATGCTAATGAGACTTCATCACAAATGTTCATTAAATTCATTTGAATATAACTGGGAACAGGTTCAAATGTCATTTTAATTAGATTTATGCGAGGAAAAAAGAAGTCATAAGGGATTCTCTTGGCGGATTTCCAGAGGATTCCAATGAGAGGGCGAATGTTGCACATTCAGATACGAAGAACACCTTGTCAACAGTCAGAGGAAGGAGGCTGTGATCCAGTGGGCCTTCTTATGTACCCTCAGAGGACTCAGCCCAACTGCTGTGCCAGTTATCTCTCATGTAACGTAATTTAACAGTGCCGCAAAAACCAATGAGGCGTGCGTTTTAACACATTCAAATTTGTTTCCTCGTTCTCTGTGTGCAGGAAAAAGAAATTGCGACAGATCTGAAGACATGAAATGGTATCAAAAGACTACATCTGGAAGACACTAAGCATCCAATTACTGAGAGGAAAAAATAACTAGTCTGCGAAGAAAGGGGGAAATCACTCCATCTATCTATTTTGAAACAGGAGCTTGTTTGATGCACCCACAACCATGTTCATAAGAGAAGGTAATCTTCTCTTTGCTCTGGCTCAGAATTCTCTAGTGATTCACAGCACAAAGGCCTAGTTTTATTCATCACGGAGACCGTTCCAAAATCCTAGAGTTCGATTAGTTGTAGAGATATGTCACAGGAGGACTCCATTCTTTTCCTGTAATTATATCCTTTGTCTGAGCTTTCCGAGGAAGAAGATAAAAAGAAATTGAAGGAAAGATTTATAATCAGGAATGTGTTATACAGTCTTTCATCTGTCACCATGGAACCATGCATTTCGCTTTCAAAGCGAGGCGGCCATATTAGTTTTCCGCTCCATTTTGTACTCCCAGCCAGCTGGTGCACTGTTTGCCTGATTAGCCTGCCCAAACACTGCTCTAAGTTACCGTTAATTCACTGCTGTTCCGGAAACTTAATCTGTCTCTTCATGGTTCTCTTACGTAAGTTAGAACAGCAAATCTGGTTCCCCATGCCTTCTGAGCCACGGAGCTGATGATACATTGAACGTCTCCTCTGCGGCAGTGTAGGGTTTCTCTGCACCAGCTGAATCAGTAAATCATTATCCAGTGTTACGGCGCCAGAGCATCAAGGATGCTCCTCAGAAATGTGGGGAGGATGTGATATATGACTGTATCGTGTGTGACCGTGGAAACCACACTGACTTCTGGATATTCCTCAGTGAGTTACTCGCAGCCAATCTGTGTTTTTCAAAGCACAGTGATGAATTTGGCATTTTGAGCTCCTGCTCCAAAGAACAGCAAACAAACTCTGAACAGCGGAGAATGCTACCTGTGAGGCATAACATTTAAGGCCTTAGCTGCTAACTTTAGTAGCCTCTGTCTGGTAAGTATGGGCTTATTCCTTTGTATAGCCCTGTTATGTCTTATTTTATGGAAATAATGGGGTAGTACTACAATTTCCCAAATACTCAATCAAACTGCTACAAGTAAATATCCATCAGTGTAACGAAAGAGTTCCAAAGATCTTTGTAACTCGATTTGTGCTCAGTCAAATCTGTGCTTATCTTTGAATCGTGACCACAGTGGAAGAACAAATGCAGCATTTTGTTGAAGATGCCCAATGAATGTTGTATCTACAGGTGAGCTGGCCCATTGACCTTCTGCCTATGTGCAATGTTAAAAATTCCACGAATTAATTGATCAGTCGGACAGTTGGCGTGGTCCCCAGCATATATGAGACGTCTCCCAGATGTGCAGATCATGGCTCTGTGGGGTCGATCCTTCCAGGTCTATATCTGTACGTCTGTATGACGTGCAAATCAGGTTCAGTATCTGGACGTCTGACTATGACCTCTCTTCGACGTTGATATGTAGTTTAATATCTGAACATCTAGGTTTTTGACATTGTCAATTCAATTTAATGCTCATGAATTCAACCCCCTTTGAATTAAATGAATTTAAAAAAAAATAAAAACTCCCTCGCATCATTTTCTGAAATAGTAAATGTAATCATGATCACATCTATACATCTACAATTCCACTTGTATATGGCATAAACTGTCATCACATTCAGAATTTTTACAGCCTCTAAATTCGAACCACTGACTGTTTTGCTTTGTATTTCCATATCCACGTCCCTCGCGGACAATTTTGTGCACGTGCAGAGCGCAGGATTTCAAAATCTGGCAGCAGCTCGATGCCCGGTTGAACAAACGTCCAGCTTGTTAACCCAGGCAAATGCTGTGTTATGTTCATGAATTTCCTTCATGTTAGCTTTTTTGGTATTTTTTGTAACCAACTTAAACCTGCTGTGGCTAGTTAGCTTGCTAACTGTCAGTCCACCGCTTAATTAGCTAACGATAGTGACCATGAAGGAACAACAGTTGGCAACTAACCAGACAAAGAAAAGTTTTGTCAATGTTTATGTAGCTACAAATGTTGGCATCATGTTATAAGCTAGCTGATTAGACAACGTCAACTAAATGAGTTAACATTATAGTTGTGAATAATTTTATATTATATGGCTTTTCAAATGCAATGTTCGGCTAGTTCCCAATGCTATCTGTGACTGATTCCAACGTGAGTTAATGATAGCTAGTGACCACAACGGAACTATTAGATGGCAATGCTAAGCCACAGCAGATGTTGTAGATTTTAATTAAGTTTTTGAAATATGCTTTTTCTTTTCATGATACTTTAGCTCTGTATTGTTTTGTTGTATGTACTGTAACGCCGGTGGGGCGCGTATCCCAGCATGCCCCGCGTGCAGTTGTAAATAGTCATTGTTGTTTTGTTGCTGTTATTGTTAATCGGTAATTCCTTATTGTTGTGCATGTGTTTACCTGTGTCTTGTGTGTACGCGGTCTGATCTTCGTGTGTAATTAGCTTACATAAATCTCCCACGGTGTATGCGTCTTACAGTTAGGCGCCTGACAACCTTGTGTTTCATAAATGTAATTGTAGAGAAGACGTCGATGATGACCGCATTTCAACTCATTTGAAACCTTGAATAGTGGTCCAGCAGACGTCTGCATTCGACGTTCAGAAGACATCGTAAGAAGACGTCATGAAAACTTTAATTCTGGCTCCTCAGGGGACGTCTTTTCTACGTATGACAAAGACGTCGAAAAGACGTTGTTTGGATGTATCTTTGCTCAGTGGGCATGATATTAACTTCCTTATTCCAGGAACGAAAGCCCAAGCCTCAATAAACTCACCCTAATCAAATCAAATCTCTGACCTTCAAGTGAAGTGGGATGCAGCAGTGAGCGTCTCTATGGAAGCAGTGATGCATCACCCGCAGTGTCCGCTGGAGGAGCTTCGGGGGGAAATGAGTTTATCACATACGCACATCGCTCTTCATTCCAGCAGTCACTCAGATTCAATGCAGCGAGCAAAGCCTCATAAGAAAGGCATTTAAGAATTAATCAATGGCGTAAATATATGAATCAATATTTAAATTGATGTTTCACAAGTGGCCACTTGAGTGCCTCTCAAGCTCATGCTGAGTTGTCTTTAGGAATATCCTCCTACCTTAGACTGATATGCCATGGTCGAAGACTTTCCTTCAACACAAACCTGCTTATATAAAAACTGGTGGAAAAACCCACACAATGCTGAGTGGCTCAGCCCGCCCCCCGCAACATGTGTGAGATCAAAATGCATCTTCGCAGCTGAACATCTGTTCTGTCAAACCTCATTAATAGTGTGTGATCAGTCAGGCTCCCATGTGACACGTTTACCGAACGACAGCGGACACACACACACACACACACACACACTCAGTTTACAGGACATTGGGACCCTGACAAATTGTGTTTGCGAAAGCGTGAGCCATTTACCAACTACTTCATGCAGAGAAGGGCTGCTAATCAAGGTTTAAAAGTAAAATTTGCTCACAAGTAATAATACCTTGAAACTATTCACATTATACACTGGGTACGAATCACAGTCACAGCTCTTCCCAGAGTAGACGGCACAGAAGGTCAGTGATATAAGTCTCCGAGCATCAATATGTCTTAATCACAAATGTTTCATTTTATGTATTTTGTAACTTACAGGTCACTGCAAAGAGTAAGTATATTAGCCAATTAAGGGCACTGACACAGGTTTGTGACTAGGAAATGGAACATTTATATGAGGTACAATACATGCCTGATTAATATAACACAAGCAGAAATGAAATAGATATAATAGAATATATTTTGAATATTTGCATATTTAAAGGACTGACTCACTAATAAATACAGGAAAACAAAAAACGAATCGGGAAAGGCTGGTGTGTAATTTAAGAAAGTGTGCCGTTGGTGCATATGTCTGCAACACCATAAATCCATCAATTTTCCATAATCACTTGATACAGCGTCACAGGGAGCCTGGAGCTAATCCTGAGAAGCACAGGAAACCAAGCATGAGAGACCCAGGTTAATATGTACACACTCGGAGTACCAGCACACAAAGTCCACACACAGAGCTGGGAATCACCTGCAGCCACACACCCCGTTTCCACTAACACGGGGCCACAACTGGTGCCAGAGCCAGTGCCGGGCTTTTTCCCAATCCGGAACTGGTGTGAGGGTTCACTAACGGCTGAGCCACCACATCACCACAGGGGAGGTAAACAGACTGTTTAAACTGGCTAGCAGATGCCATCGCAGCTCCGACAGTGAGCCCATTTTTAGAGGTTCTCAGTATCGTTGCATTTATGTTTGTTGTTGGCAAGCAGGTAGTAGGAGCTCGCAGGATGAGCGGATTCTGTTGCTGAAGTTATGTAACGTCACAATTTGGGTGATTTAGGGAAAGAATTTATTTATTTTTAAATAAGATGAAAGGTTTTAGTATTTGAATAGAATGATATGACGAGCTCCAATTTTCTGTGCATAATTCTAAGGCGCTGTTTTTTTGCACTATATCTCGGTAGAGTGATGACAGAGGACGGCAGAAGCTGCTTTAATTATGCAGCTGCTTTTTCTGGAGAGGCGCTAGGCTGACTAACGGCTTCTGCTTTGTTATTGTCCTTATGTGCACACGCTTGGAATTTCCTTCTGCGTCTGTGGCCAGAGATAGCAGCATTCTCCTTGAATTGTGAAGTCACAGGAGAAGACGGACGTATCGATGAACCTGAATGGTCACGCCTGGGTTTAGTGCACTTTTCATTAGCTGGAGTGAGCGGGGCCACCCTGCTGACCGTCGTCATGAACAGATGCAGATTTTTAGCTGAATCAGCTGTCAATTCTGCTGCATGCTGGTTGGACATGTAACTGCGAATCATGCCAAGCCCTGACCGTCCGAACGGCATCTGTTTAATAGGCATCATACAGCATTACAGGCAGACGCTACGGTTGTAATTGCCAGAGAAATTATGGCTCTATTCAACAGCAGCTATGTCACTATCCTATTAAAGAGGACCAAAGAACAATTATGGAGGAAGAGAGTGAGGTTTACCTCCTTTAGTGCCTTTTACTGTAAATTAAATCAGTGAATTAAATTAATGTTCCAACCATAGGAGCCATATCTCCTAGACGACCGCCTATGAAAGCTGAAGGAAAGCCAGGTGAGGAACCGGCGTGGTTGCGGGGAGCAGGAACCACCAGGATAGGACTCCTGTAGTCAGGGGCGGATCAGCCTGCCATCCGCGGGGCCCAGATGGGCCGTCAAACTGAAGCTAGCCTGAAAATAAAATCCAGTAGATCACTGACGTTGTCCCAGAACAGAAGACCAGGACAGGGGAGTTCGAGCTAGCAGGTTTACTGGGGAACAGGCAAAGGGAAGTCAGGGGCTTAAACAGGGTCGTTCCGGGGGTCCATCCGCGAGGGTCGCCGAGAGCCGAGACGTGATCCGATGCCGTGGTCGTGAGGGAGTCCAAGAGTCGATTAGCCGGGGAGTCAGTCCGAGGACGGAGACACACAAAGGAGAGTAGTCCGTGAGGAGAGTCACGGGCGTGACAGTCGTGATCAGTGGCGTCCCCATCTGTACGCCAAATATGCACACTGCATATCCTAGCAGCACCAGAGGGTGGGCAGCGCTTCTTAAACGCGACTTTGAGCTTGTTTTTCTGTAAAATCGCTGCAGTACAATGGCAAACTTCACCCTTGGGTATATTACACCCCGCAAAAACCATAAAATCCTTTAGACTTTGTTCTCCAATTATTTCGGATTTAAATTGCAAAATATTTCAATATTAGGCTATAACCAAAATATTATGACTTTGTTCTCAAAATCCATATGCCAATTATTTTATTTTTATCAATGCCCTAAAATGCCATCATAGATCTAAAAGTAGAAAGTGTGTTTATAATTCATCCCTACGCTAATATTAATAACGACAAAATGATGCACAACCTGCTTTATATTCCTACATTTTATTTTAACTGTTTAACTGACCAGCCTGCATATTGGCAGAATGTCATTAAAATATTTTTTCTTAACTGTGGACCCATCAGGCTGTGACTGTGCAGCAGAAGTGGCAGGGCAAGGAAGAGCAAAGGCATGGCAATGGCAGGTCGAGGCAGGGAATAGGCGAGGCGGGCTACAGGCGATAAATGAGATAGGGCGAGATGGGGCACTGGCGAGGCAGGGTGAGGTGATGCAAAGGCACGGCAATGGCATGGCGAGGCAGGGTATAGATAAGGCAGGGAGAGGCAGAGCAAAGGCAGAGCAAAGGCAGGGCAACGGCAGGGCGAGGCGGGGTTCTGACAAGGCAGAGGCGGGACAAAGGCAGGATGAGGCAGGGCTTTTATCCTGTCCAGTCGTACCCGGTTCCCCAGTAGCCACCAGCCTTTGGTAATTGCCCCCTTCAAGTCCATTTGGCTCCATGGGCCATTGAATACAGAATATTCCCACATTCCCATTCCTACTTATAGCTACCCAGAATTCAGTTTGTGATGGTTTTTAGGCAGCACATTCAAAGATGACACCCCCGGTAACAGCACGTGGTCACCTGTCACCTGTGACATAGGCCTGTTCTGGTACCCCACATGTGCATGATCCCACTGTAATAAGAAACCTCCTCCTCTTTAGTACCTCCATTACCCACCCCCTCCACCACCCCCTGGCCCCCAACCCCCCGACCCTTTCCAAGGCCTTTCCTAATTATCACTTCAGCTTGACTTTGCTGACACTGACAGGAAGTGGGCCCCTGCCTTACCAGGTATGAGGGAGTGCAACAGGAGGTGTGAGGGTTTAGAAATTGAGGGGAGGCTTCACAGAAACTGCCAGTCCATGACCTGTGAGGACCGCGGAAACGGTAAAAGCCTCGGACAATGTAGAAAATTCCGGTTGGCGATTATCTCCCACATTTCAGTCTGGGTTACTTTTTATGGCTAGGCCACCGTGCTTTATTGCTGTTTATCAGAGGTGCTAAAGTGTCTCTCAGAAAAGGTCTATTGCCTGCACCTCCCCTCTGTTCACAGGGCAGGGAATCTAATTCCGATTCTGCCCACAGTAAATCTGTTTCTGTCAGCCCTGCTGCTCAGAGCTCTCAAAAACCCTCCCATCATTTCCACACGTTTCATCCTGAGCTAAGGTAGCTATAATGTGACTCACTGAACTCACCGCACTTCATAAATTCAGCTGTTATGCCTCCTCTGTCTCACTCGCATCACACTGAACCTCAGAGTGGGAACACGACACCCCCAGAAACAACCTAGCTAGCACCCCAGTGTTTGGTGCTCGATCACCTTGGGCGGAGCATCTTTGACACCTGACAGCTGGCAACTGAAATCAATCCCTGGGATGGCGTAAAAGTTGAAAGTCAGCATGGTAGTCTGCCCTTTGTTGGTCAGTGTCGAAGCTAAGCCAGGTGAAGACCATGCAAGCCCTCCATGCTATTGTGTAAATTAGGCCTTTACAGCATTGAATCAACAGGAGAGAGTTCCAGAACACTGTTGGGCTAATCAGAAGGCCCAATTCGATCAATTGGCCATTCGTTTTCTTGATCACCTGGACCATCATACTCAGGTTCAGTGCCACATGCTTGTTCCTTGGGACCCACTTATTCTTTTACCAATTTTGGCTCCCTCGGCTCCTACACTCTGACAAAATCACAGGGCTCATAATGAGGTTGGGATTTGAGATACAGGTAGCCTTGCGGCCGAAGGTCAGTGCCAGAGGTTTCCCATCCAACCCCCATTAACCCCTCAGAATGTCCTGGGTGGCAGCAGACATAGCAATCGCCTCTCATTTTGTCCTGGGACCCTGTACTGCACCACATCCCTCAAGGAATTGGTAAGTGGAGGATCTGACCTGTGATGTATCTCATCAGTCTGAACACTATATGGTGTGAAAAAAAAGCCAGAATAAGAATATAGACGTTTCCCTTGTTGGCTGTTTCATAACCCATAAATCACTATTCAAAGAGAAGAATGTACAGTATAGTCAGCTTCTCGATTATAACAGTAAACCGTTATTGTCATGTCCATTCACTGAACCACTTATCACAGGGAGTCTGTCCCAGTGAGTCCAGGGCGTGAGTACCAAGAGATCCTGCATTGGGTGACTCCTTAGGGATTCAGAAATAACAGGCCTGGATGTGAGAGTGCTATCCACAGACCTGCCCTTCTGACCTCGTAAAATATAATATATGCAGACATGTTTTAAATATTTCTACTAATTAGGCACCCCAGCTCCCTTTACTGGTTGATATTCTCTCTCACACAAGCCAATTTTCCTGAATAATGCTGTGCCCTTGACTGACCTCAGACCCCGAGCAGGATAAGATGCAAGGATTTCTTGAGTGAGGCTTAAACAATCATGTTCAGTGGTGCTGTTACATCATGTTCCTGCTGGCCTACTAATAGGGAGTAAGGCGCCAGCAGAACTCCTGAGCAGGAATGTCTGAGTAAGGCATCTATAAGACCGCCATGCTCACTCACTCTCTCTCTCTCTCTCTCTCTCTCTCTCTCTCTCTCTCTCTCACACACACACTTCACTCTGAAGGAATTTTCACCTGTAAACCCAGCATTGGCACATAATCGGACACTTGGCCATGAATGGGGGATGAGCTCCCCCCCCCATTTTCATTGGCTCTCAGGGATGTCAATCACAGAACGCGGCTCACACTATTCCCAGTCATGTATGTGACACAGCTATAATATTAGTAGTCACTAGAACTGCATGAATACACAAGAACATTAGGCATAATAATTGAATAATTTAAGAAAATGTGGTGTTTTTTATTCTGTGCTCTTTAAACACGAAAAAAATTGCAAAACAGCTTTCATTTTCCCTCTCAGGATGCCTCCCACCCCCCAAAATACTGCTCCCACCTGTGCCCCCCACGCTCCTCCTCTGAAGGTTACGGAGCTGCCACTGGACACTCATCGCTGTTCAGTGTAGCTGTAAAGCTGTTCCCTGAGAAAAAAGGGAAAATGCACCAGCTAATTTTATTTTAAATAATAAACTGTAATACAAATTAATTAAAGCAAAAAGCCACATACAATGGCTAATGGGCTAATGAGCCTGACCTCAGATGGGAAGTGACTGAAACGCAGGTGCAGTCACCAATTAACCACCCAAACAATTAGTTATTAACCAATTAAACTGAGAATAACGTAATTGATATTAAGATACAGTTCGTGCATGAATTGCAATTGAATAATGAATTTTAGGGCCACTACCAGCAAGCTACATGCCAAACAATTTAATGAAACCCAGCTGATACCACTGTGCTTGTTAAGTTTGCTGTTGTTATAACAAGTGGTTTTTCACAGCAGTTATTTGTGCTTGTTGAGTTTTTTTCCCTCTTTATGCTGTGCTCTGTAATTTAACATAGGCAGGATGCTCTGAGCCTGTATCTTGGCAGAGCTGCTTCTCACATCAGTAATGTGCTTCAAAGCAATTAGCCTGAGAAATGCACGCTGTAGCCTCTGAAATCTGTGGTCCACAACTTCAGTTTAGTGTCCTAGAGAATCAAAACGTTATTTCCTTCTGAGACCCCACCCATTCATTTATGTCCATTGTAGTGGACATTCTGTTTTTGCATCTATCTTTTCACTGATGTAAGTAAATGTATTTATTGCTGTTGTGCACTAAAGAGGACAAGCTGTGAAATTGAACATAAAAATAAATTTGAAAAAAAATTAAATTATAAGATCTTATTTCTTATGTCTTATTTCCTCCAAAGAAAAATAAACTAAAACTGAAGGACACTTTTTTCCTTGGGTCTCAGGAGGATATTAGGTATAGCGTTAGATAAGCACTGCCTCAGAATGTCTTAAACTTAACATACGTTGTTTGCTGATTTGTTTCTCATCAGACTAATGGGCAGGTTTAATTTTTCTTGCCATTACAGCTTAAATTGAACCATTTCTTCATTTGAATTGTGTATATGTTGTGCCACAATGACTTCCATTAATGAAGTTGATTAAGTTAGCTATGGATAAGAGATATAATTTTAAGCCACCTATTCATAATATTTACCATAGTTAGAAAGACTGGGTTATTTGAGGGCACAAATCTTATAGTTTACCACTGAGTTAATTTTTATTGCAGGTGCTTTCAAATATGCGTAAGAAATACAGTAACAAGTTCTATTACTGTCACAACAATATATTAAATTGGAATACAATATCCTTAATATGGAAAAATGGAAGCAGGTTTTCCTTGGTATTTTACTGTTTAACCCGAAAATCTTATATTTCTGACAAAGAGGTGGAATGGATTAATTATTAATCTACTGAAGTGCTAGTATCCTCATAAGGATTCTGACAGATTTAGCTGAACATCTCCACCATATTCACCAGAACTGTAAGATAAAACTCACAAAAATAAATACACGATTTTGGTGCAATTACAATAATTAAGTGCATTGTTCCAAATCCAGAACATAGCAATCAAAGTGAGTGAAGTGGAAATGTGCATAATGAGGCAAAAAATGGGCTGCAGAGAAAGAGAAACTGTTTGGTGAAGACAAGGGTGGCAACCAGAGAACAACATAACAAGGGTAAACTTTGAATGCTGGAGAGAAGATGGATATATCATGATGGATTATCATGCTGAACCATTCAGCAGCTTGGCAGAGGTATTTCATAGACTTTCAGTTTATGGAGAATGTAACAGCTATCAGACTAACTAGAATTGCTAGGTTACTTACAACAGTAAAGGGAAACTGTTACAACATTACAAGGATGTAGCTGTAGTCATCTTCTTGATAGCTCCACGATCAAAGGACCAATGAGAGCACGCAAATGCCACATGGACAGAACCAGGGACATCACACAAACTCCACATGGACAGAACCAGGCATTTCATGAACTCCAAATATACGGAACCAAGGAGAGCATGCACCTCCACATCTACAGAACCCGAGAGATCAGTCAAACTCCACATGTACAGGACCAGTGAGAGCATGCACCTCCACATGTACAGAACCTAAGAGATCAAGCAAACTTCACAGGTACAGAACCATGGAAACCATGCAAACTACACATATACAGAACCAGTGAGAGCATGCACCTCCACGTGTACAGAACTAGGGAAATCCTGCAAACTCCACATGTACAGAACCTGGCAAATTACGTGAACTCCAAATGTACGAAATCAAGGAGAGTATGCAAACTCCACATAAGTACGCAAACTCCCCGAAAGACCAGGTTAACTCCAAATGTATGGAACCAAGGAGAGGATTTCACCTCTACATGTACAAAACCAGGGAAATCATGCAAACTCCACATGTACAGAACCAGTGAGAGCACGGACCACCACATCTACAGAACCCGAGAGATCAGGCAAACTCCAGCATGTACAGCTCACATCCCTGAAGGCGTGAGGCCACGGTACCTGGTCCCAGAACCCCTGCAATACTTCAGCATGTGGAAAGGGCAGTTTATTCACTCAAATCAGCACCGACACTGAAGGGTCCTGAAATCTTTTGCCCCAAACACAATGAAAGCAGGAAGGCTCATCAGTAGCCATGGAAATAAAGCCCACGTATCTTTTTATAAACACAAGCATTTTCACATGTCAATTTGGTTAGCTATTGTATGTCTGCCAACAGAATAATTACTGTAGGTTTGAAAAAACAGCTAATCAGGATGTACAATTACTTTTACAAAAAAAAAAACAGTCAGATGTCAACCCACACTGAAGGACAGGAGCATATTACTGTAATAGGCCATTAAATGGTGATGTGTTTTTAACCACAGAAATTCAATAGAAATAATGTTAACATTGCATAACATAAACATAAAATCAAAGAAGGAATATCGGTAAAATAAATAATGATAAAGTTTAACTGTACTAAATCATGCCTCCATAATAAACTTTTCTAATTAGTCCTGACTTCAATCTGCATTTAGCTCTAATTGGTGTTACACGGAGATACATAACGACAAACTGTTGGATCCATATCATTAGCTCATCAAACCAGATCTACACTCCATACTTACATCAAAAGCATATCTGGTGCTGATATGACCAATGCCATCAAACTGAGATTTTATGTTGACTTTATGACTGTTTCGGGTGAATAAACACTGAAGGCCAGACCGTATTGCTGCCTAGGAATATCAAAGCTGCATTTAAATATTAAGCTTTTTTTAAGCAAAGCCAGTCAATAAATATAATCTCAAAGACGGAAAAGCTGAGACAAAGGAGAGAAAGACACGGGAGAGCTGCTTGCTGATGACCCATTATGACTCTGCATTGAGTGACGTACTTTGATGGTGGTGAATAAGAAAAGAACTGGAACAATTGTCTTTTTCATAAAAGAATCAATTGCACCTTTTGTGTTCACACACATTTCCAAAGAACATTGTGTGTGCCTAGATTGTGTTGAATTGTTGAATTGAGAGCCCACTCAAGCAATGGTCTGAAACCTACCAGCCGGACAATTTTAATGTAGACAAACACCTTGGCAACGTAAAGAATGCATGACTGTACCGTTTATTTGGTGCCAGAAAGTATGCTCAGCATGATATATGGGAATTATATCAAGGAAATTGATTGCAACAGTGTTACCTAACTGCAACTCACAGTGATGGGAATAGTGTAAATATTGCTTTGCTAATGGGCAAAGCAAAAATATGCCAACTGTGCCATATGAACACTTCTAAATTGTAATGGGTAGCAGAAGTCCTATAGAACAAAGTGAGAGTGGATATTCAGATTTAGCTCACTCTTCCAGCACATTGCATCTGAAGTGTATATCGAAGTCATCAAAGAACTCCCACATTTTCAGGCTAAACAGAATCCGCGCCATCAGAGCACTGCCAAAGCCTACACACCACGGAAGCAGGATCAACCAGGCATCTCAACGCATGGCCTGAAGGCAGACATTTTCTTCAGCTGCGAGGTGTAGATTAATGTCCCAAATTCCTTGAGAGACAGCAGTGAAAACTTTGTGGTGTCATCATTCTCTGCTGATGACCCCGAAGTGAGAAGAGACTTCATTGTTAGCCATACAGCTGTAAAGCGAGAGAAGAGTTCCACAAGCAAGGTGTAGAAATCCGAGAGTTTTAAAAAGACAAAACCCTAGATTCTGATATTAATAAGACTTCGAAGAGTACGAAAGTTCAGACTATAGCATTGTGGGTTTGACCCTGTCGGCAACATTTCCGAAAATTTACTAGAAAATAGATGCACTATTTTAAAGCAATGCTAGGACATTTTCCAGGTAGAGAAGACAATTTCATGGTTTTGTGAAATAACATACATACAAGAGATGTGGGAAAATGGATTGGCAACGATTATGTGCGGCATTTCCATTTTATCCTTGTTTGCCGCTTGAATTAAAACAACCAGTTTAGTTAATAAGTATATTCTAAATGTGAACTAATGGACTAATGTGGACATATAAATTGCTTAATGAGACTAACACCCCCGCAGACTTGCAATGGTATGTGCTGACTTAGGTCAGTGGGAAAAAAGAAAAGCCTTAGTTAGTGATTTGTAAGAGAGTGGATAGTACAGGTCAAGGGTGTAGTCTTTATATTATCTGTATCTTCTGAATCTGGATTTTTTTCATGTTTTTGAAATGTTCTCCCTGCTGCCATGTGGACTAAATAAATCACTGTATGTGTTAATGCTGTCTACCATATTCTTTTTAATACCACTGCCTACCTCTGGTGACACACACCCACCCACATGTCCCACACGTAGATTCGGGGGCGTGACAAGGGGAAATGACTCAGACTTTTTCCGGTGTGTCTGTGAGGAGAACTTTGTGGCACAGGGGTAGGGAGAAGGAACAGGGAGGGACCAGAGGAAAGTGAGGAAGAATGAAACCTGTAGCAGGAGAGACAGGAAAACAAAACAGGATGCTGGTCTTTGGAAGGGCTTCAGCAGGTTTGTGATCAGCTGTCAGGTCTGGGGGGGGCCCACTCCTGGCACGCCCTTATTGCCCCCCTGGGCCTGACACCACATTTCACACAACACTAGGGCCTTGAGGGGCAGTGGGGAGTTGTGCTGAGACACTGCCCCTCAAATTTTACTTGCATATTAGACGCCACATGACATTAGGGCTGAGGAGGTGGTGCTCTGCCGTCTGCCAGCGGTGGGGTGCCCGTGCCTCAACTGCTTGCCCACTTTTTGTACTTTAGTCATATACACAGTCCATATTACATTAGGGCCTTGGGGGTGCGGGGAGGGGGACTCTGCCATCTGCCAGTGCTGGGACCCTCATACCCGAACTGCACCCACTAATTTTAATGCATTATAGACATAAAACACATAACTCTCTCACACATATACATGCACACTTCACACCAACATGGGACGGTGGGAGCCCTTCGGCCCTGGGCCCGCTTTTCTTGTTGGAAGGGTTGTGAGCAGGACTCGGGGGCCTGCTGCCGGTCCCCCTCTGTGGGGATTGTGTGCCCCATTAGTCCCTCTCGGGCTCCCTCTCCTTGTATCGGGCATGCGTGGCCATAGGCCCTTGTGCCGAGAGGGCGGCAGGGTGGCCTCGGT
This sequence comes from Cyphomyrus plagiostoma, assembly GCA_019775915.2. Taxonomy (NCBI): domain Eukaryota; kingdom Metazoa; phylum Chordata; class Actinopteri; order Osteoglossiformes; family Mormyridae; genus Cyphomyrus; species Cyphomyrus plagiostoma. Next base: position 27,122,678 of record JABFEA020000138.1, on the reverse strand, counting down.
TGCCTGGTATTCCCTGCCTTCGCCTTGGGCTCGGGGGGGGGGGAGCGGTGCTATCGCTTCCCCTGACGGCATCAAATGCCAGCACATCCAATGACAAATCAGTTAATCAGTTCACACTTACACTTGCACACAGAAGAATGTTTGAGCGATCAGTATCATTATTACTGTTTAGCGTATGTTAAAGATATAGGAATTGAAATTTACATGTATATGTGTAGGAACACATGTGTGTATGCTACATATATAATACATATATATAATACCTGTTTGTAACATTATTAGTATTATTATTATTATTATTGTTGTTATAATTTTTGTTGTTCGATGTCCTTGTAATGAGGGTTATGTTACCTATGGCTGTTTGTATTCTGTATTACCCTACACTTCATTTTCTCCATCCCACCTTCATTATTACTGTTATTATTTCTGTATACCCTTGTTTTCTTTTTTTTCTCCCCTTCCCCCCATGGTGATTAATGTCTGTTAGTTTGTTGTTTCTGTATCCCCCCCCCCCGTTTTTTTTTTATTTTTTAAGGGAAAATGACAGGTGAATTTTATAAGGCCAAGAAAATAGCAAATTAAAATAAATAAAAAAAAAAAAAAAAAAAGA
>JABFEA020000138.1:27049108-27061109 GCA_019775915.2 Cyphomyrus plagiostoma | reverse complement strand
TCCACACACATGAAACCAGGCAGAGACCAGAACCCGGGTCCCAGAGGTGTGAGGCAACAGTGCTAACCACTGCACCATCATGTCGCCCCTGGATCATTTATTTAGTCGCTTATTTTTTTTTCTTAATTAAACAACGTGTCCATCTGTGTTCAAGTAGAACAGGAGCAAAAATGTATTTGGCGTTGGGATTTGTCTTGCTAATGCCCAAGAACATGCCCATGATCGGAGACAGGCCATAGACAGTCACGGGGTGCAGAGACCAAATGCTTTGGCTGTTCTGAAAGATGCTGGGAGCCTTAAGAGCACAAGCTGCACCAGAGAGGCGTCTTGGCATTTATGCCATTTTATTAGATTGCACTACAGTGTGTGGGCAGCACCAGGAAAGCAGAAAAAACATCACACAAAACGGCTGCATATATGGACTATTTTTTGTAGCGCTTCTGCTAGAAAAATCTTTCCTAAATTTGTCCATTTTTTGCAATAAGACAATAGTCATTGCTTGTTAATTAATGAAGAATAACACCTCCACAATCTATTCACGGGGTGCCCCAGGGTGGTCTGCTACACAACATTGCTATTAATTTCTAACAATTTTTAATAAAATTACCTGTTATAATGTGTAAATTCATTAGTACAATAATAAGTCTTTCGTGTGTATGTGCATTAAATTAGTGGGTTTTGAAACATGCTTGTGTTTAAAAGCCTTGGTTAAAGCTGAAATTAAGATTCTTTCTTACATGCCCACGCTGTTTGAACAAATCCAGTGGGGAGTTAAAAGCCGTTCACTACTCATGTTAGATATCCTATTAGCTTGGAGATTAATTGACAGGACTAAATGTTAACTGACAGAGGTTGAAGCCAAAGATTTACTGGCCCGTTTATTTAGCAGACGCATGCAAGCTTCTTAAAGTTGCCAACGTGATGCTATTTGTGGGACCAGAGAGCTTTTTGTTTGGGGAGGGCATAGCTCTGAATGGAAATAAGCACTAAAAAGGAAACAGAATAATGTCCATCATAAAGTCACCTGATATCTGAGGGTGGGGCTAGAGTGAGGGGCCACTCACTACCAATATAGGGGTGTTTCTTAATATGTGTACCTGACCGTCCTTGTGTTCTCTTGTACCCACTTGACGTCATCTTCCATTGCCAAACACCCCTTCCAATACACAAGAACAGGAATATTGAGGACAGTAAAAATATCAAGGATACATCGGTTGCATCTTCGCCGAATGAGACCAATCCCATGATTCATTGCGCTCCAAGTTTGTTCTTGGGAGGCAAGCTAGCATGACCGGTCTTGCCAAGACCACAAGCACAGCCTTTGTGTCCTTGGTATTGGGAAACACTCCAGTTCAAGCTTTCCCTGTTTGCATGGTTGTAAAGAGCAAAGATTCTTGATCTTCATAACCTTTTAAAAAGCAGAAGCCTTCTTTATCTCCCAGTCCTCCTACCAGGAGTTGTAGTTTAATTAAAAGCAGTTGCTCAGAGACCTGAGCCCACAAATATGAAGCAGTTCTGCTCACCTCTGTCAGAGGAGGTGCTTAATACTACAGAAAGGTCTAGCAGTCTGAGCACCTGCAGTTTAACAATAAGAGCTTAAACAGAATCAGTATTCCACTTCAATGTTAATACTACGGTATTTCTTAGTGCGTTGCCAGTTTAGCCCACTGGACAATACCCTGAAGTTAAGAAGCTTCATCAGGGATGAGACAGTGGGACAACATTGACATAGAATCCTTCATATGTACTTTATTTGGCCAAAAAATCCATCCTGAATCAGTTTGGCCTCAACATACTGCCCATGTACCGTGCCATTCAGCAGTTGGGTGGGTGTATTTATATGCTGCAACATCTAAGGCCTTCTCCGCCACCTTTCCCGCCCCAATAATGCTCTTGGTGTCTCACCATATAAAGCTTTCACTCTCACAAATGGCAGGTTGTGTTTTAACTCCAGCTATGCTACGTTCATATCTATAATTACACTCTATTTTTATTGCTTTAAGAACCCGTGCAGTGTGTTCTCAGAGGAGATGGATCGCCATTTTCTCCTGCCAGTTTACTGCAGCTCACTGGCTAAATATTAAAACAGCATATCATACTAAAGGCAGCGTGTGGTCAGAGACGATACAATCACAGTCTTCATTTGTTATTGCACACGGGGCCATACAAATTTTCATATGGATGTGGTTGTGTAAACATGTCAGTATGATGGTACACGCCAGACCGAGTCAATAATAATATAGACATATTTGTCAGAGTATCTGAAAAATGGCCATGTTATTCGGAAGTAGACCTGGTATGGCCAGGTGACAAAGAATTTTAGTTCATTTTTAAAATGTCTTTTATAGTGTTATCTGCGGTATCGTAGGTCAGGTGGCCTTGTGGATAAGGACACAGTTCACTTCCTGTGAGAGGCCAAAAATACTCATCCAACCATCATCCACATCTCGTGCAAGTTCATGGTGAGCTTGGAGCATATCACAGGAAACACGGAGCGATTTGGAAATGCCATTTTGCAGTGACAACTCGGTAAACTCTGCAGTGACAGAGCTCATAAAGAACACAATTACATAAAACACACAAATTAGTCTTTAAAAACAATAATATGATCTTGTTTAAACATGTAACAATGCAATATTTATGCCATATCGACGCCTGATAGTTACGTCAAACTTTTCATCTGCGTCGCAGTTTTCTTGCTCTTTTTTGCAGACCTTTTCATTAGCATTAGCATCCACAAACGCTGCTCCTGTCCTTACTCTCTCTGCTTGTTCTCATTAGCATTAGCATCCACGAACGCTGCTCCTTTCCTTACTCTCTCTGTTTGTTCTCATTAGCATTAGCATCCACAAACGCTGCTCCCCTCCTTGCTCTCTCTACTTGTTCTCATTAGCATTAGCATCCACAAACGCTGCTCCTCTCCTTGCTCTCTCTGCTTGTTCTCATTAGCTTTAGCATCCACAAACGCTGCTCCTTTCCTTGCTCTCTCTGCTTGTTCTCATTAGCATTAGTATCCACAAACGCTGCTCCTCTCCTTGCTCTCTCTGTTTGTTCTCATTAGCATTAGCATCCACAAACGCTGCTCCTCTCCGCATTATGTTCCGCTTCTTCTTCCATCAGGTTTTCTTTCATTTCTACTCTGCTTGGGTTTCGGTAAAAAATTCAAAATATTATCGTTTGGAAATTTTCTTTTAATTGTTTTGCTGTAACAACCTGGCATATAATCTACTTTAGTAACCAAAAAGTGGATCTTTCAGCTCATGCATGGTGTGATTTTTTCCCTTTCAAATCAAAAGTCAGATAAGCAAAACACACTAATTCCGTTTTCATTTATTAGAGAGTTTAACTCAAATTAACCCCAGATGTATGAAACCATTATGTCACCTTCATTAAAACCCACAGCTGTATCAATGGGTAAAATTGTAGGTCACTCTGAATAAAGGCATGTGTGCAAATGCATGTCCAGGCCAGTGGGTCAAGTGCTCCATAAAGACTAGGGAAAACCCTTACAGGCCATGGGACACTCCTGCACCTTGTCTCCTCCTGTTGGCTTTATTTATCTCAGCAGAGAGACCCATTATAGCAGAGACACTCTGACTGGAGCATGGTGATGCCAGGCCTCTGGAAACGGTGAGACTGTATTGCGACACGCTCTCACAGTTTACGGTGCCCTTATCTTTCTGTGTTATCCTGAGCTCTTTGGGAAGCGGCACACAGAAAACCCTGCTGACGACGGGGCGACGGGGAAGAGAGAAGCCAGCAGGCAATGAGCACAATTCGTTTGCGAAATGGACAAAAACGAGAATAGGATTCAGAATATTTTAAAGGTCGATTAAATCTGAGCTGTAATTTTTTTTTGTTCATCATAAAAGCCTTGACCCACTAATGATAGTGAAATACCTATGAGATATTAAGCTGTCACTATGAGACATTGTAATATTATACTATGGATAGTGTAGTATTAAACTGTGCATAATATTCCAAGATACTATATGGAGCATCATATTCTATCACCAATACACTCTGAAGTTCACACTGATGAACCAAAACCAAGAGCAAAGCAAAAAGCTGCTAACCTAACTTGGCCACACAGACACTATGCTCATGCTGATCCCTTTGCCCTACACATGTGCTCAGAGGAGATTCGAGGACAGATGTTTTAATAGGTGACTGACAGACAATAGATCCCAAGAGATCTTAAAAGTTAATCGTGAAGCAGTCACTTCAAATCCAGTTGGATTCTGATCAATCATCTGTCAAGGTCAAGAGGGAAGGGGGCCAAATCACCATGTGACACCACCATGGCATCCAGCCACAGGCTGTCTAATCAGGCTCCGTCACAAGAGGGCGTGCTTTTCTATTCCCTCGCTGCCTGGTCTTTCTGTACAAAAACGCAGCATCATTTCTGAGGTGTACTGCTGCTTTTTCAAGACTAACAAAAGTATTGCTCTGACATCTATCCTTTAGCGAGTCCTAGCCAGCCGGCTGTGGGCGGTTTTAGCCAGAAGGCATTTCCCGTTGATTGTCTCCATCCTGGAATCTAATAAGAACCCGGCCGCTGCTCACATGAGCCACTGCGGGCGACGTTTTCCCCGGAAAGGCCGTAACCATTATCCAAGAAGCCATTAGTACAGCGATGGGACCTCCCTGTCACCCGAGCTTGGAAATAAAACTGAGAGGGGAAGAGGAAATTACATTGTAATAATTGATATGGCGGCCACGTTGTCACTGTGTTTGGCGCCAGTGGCACCGGCTTGACAGAGGGTTTAATATCAGCGAGTTAGTGTTGAGTAACATTGTTTGCTGCTCAATTAATTTTATTCAAGGCCAGAAGACAACACATGTTGTTCTCACATAATTGAACAACTCCGTAAAGGATGGACTGCTTCTCCAGGGCCCCTGCTGTTGGCTCGGTCAGCTGACGGGCCGCTGGTGATGCCACATCACGACGAGGCTGCTACACGGGACTCCTGGGAATTGGAGACCAGTCGATAAACCCTAGGTTGACAATACCGGTAACACGTGTGCAGGGAGGACAGTCACTGAGCAGAGCTCTGGGCTGGACTGGATCTGACTGCAAGTGACAATCCTTGATTGTCAATAAGAAAATCTACAATTAGTATGTTCATTTTCATTACTAATCGACAAATTTTTTTTTGCTTGCAAACGTAAATACATCAGGTAGGATTTGTATCCTCATCAAATCAAAGGTATCCTTCGTATGGATTGGCAGAAGAACGGTTTGTTTTCTTGTCCTACATTCTCAGAAAAAAGGGTAAAAATTTGTACTTTTGTTGTCACTGGGGCTGTACTCTCAAACAGAAGGTAGAACTTTTTACCCTTTTTTCTGAGAGTGTAGGACAAGAAAACAAACCCTTCTTCTGCTCCTGCAAGATGGGAGAAAGTAGACTGAGTACAATTAGCACAGCCAAATCTCCATGTTGACATGTGAGGCAGGTCCACTTGGGCAGAGGAGCATTACATGCGACAGAAGAGAAAATCCTTTTAATCATGCTGAGACTGTTCTGCAAGGGGCCAATGAGTCTTAGCACACGGAAGGCGCCATTGTAAAAGGACAGAAAAGCACATTCCCCGAATGGCCTATTAAGGTTTAACGAAGCTTCTGCTCATTTGTGCTGCTAAGACATTTAAATTTTGAGTAAATGGTGGCGGATTTTTTTTGTGCTGCCTCATGTTCTCAGTACGTGGGTAAGGCCCGTGACGGCAGACCGATCGAGGTTCGAAGCACTGGCTAATCTCCTTTTGGGTGCCCGGCCTTTGCTGCCGACACAGGAACGTGCCAGATGAGCCAGTGCTAAATGGGCCGGATTTGTCATGGTACAGAAACTTCATTTCAGTTGCTGTCTGCTTAGTGACAATTGCCTCTGCGTTTGGTGCAGGAAATAATGTGCTGGTCCGGGCTGCGGCTTTGCAGCATCCTGCATACGGGCAGCATGACCGGCTGATGTTCCCTTCTCCCGTTCCAGGGCTGCACCCCCCACCCAGCCAGCCATCACGGGACTCATTCCCCTATCCCCACTGCCAGGACCCTGCCATCCCGGTGAGCTCGAACGGCTTATGTACTCGAAGGGGGGCCCACAGAAACCATTCCCGGGATCTTTTCTGCCATTCCAGAAAGCTGCCTCAGCTCGCCAGTTGGCTCTGCCGCTGCCCCCTGCTGCCAGTTTCGCACACCTGCGGCACATTCCCCGTCTTGGCCGTAATTGTTATGTCTGGATACAAGGTCTCATTATTAGCTTGTATGGATTTTATGAATGTTTCAGTATCACCTAATCAAACAGGGGGGGGGGGTATTGGTGAGCAGTTGATTAAATTAAAGCATGTGCCATTGGAACGTGTGCCTGATGGGGATGATCAGGCATCTGATAGCGGGTGCAGCGCTTTTGGGGTTCTTATCTCCCTTGGGAGGTTGTTTAGGGGACAGAGAGGGACTGGTGTAGGGAAAAAAGAATGTTATTACCATGAATTTCCTTGAACCCTTGACCACAGAACTGGTTTCCTGACTCTACAAGCACTAGAGCAGGGGTGGCCAATCTCATCCGCAAAGGGCCACTGTGTATGCGGGTTTTCACTGCAGCTCCCTAATTATATTACTAATTAGAGGACTGACTGGCTGAGGAGTCCTCACACCTGGGTTTGGACAGCTGACCTAAAGGCTACCCCAAAAACCCGCATACACACCGGCCCTTTGCGGATAAGATTGGCCACTGCAGCACTAGACCATCTCATCATCTGCAATTTAGAAAAAAAAAACTGAATCTGAAACAGTGGCGGATTTAGGTATGGGCGACATGCCTGACACCTGCACAAAAAAAGAAATCGAAATGGTGGCATTTTCACAATTGGTTTTCTATCGCTCATTTACATGCCTCATCAAAGATTTCATGCCACCGTGTGGCTCAATTAACCTTGTTGGAGTGGGCGCCCTGATTCTAGTTTGTAAGCTAGGCAGGTGACCACTCAGAACTACCAGATGGGAGGGGGGCGGGGGTGAGCTGACCTAAGGTCACCACACTGGATGCCAGAGGTAGGGGGCTCAGGGGATTCTAGCAAATAGTACAAATATTGCACCTTGTAAATTGCTGATATAATTAGCAAAATCAATCGCTGTATGAAAATGCTACAAATAAACCACAATTCATTCATAATACTGTGTATATGTAGTTTCAAAAACATAATTTTTTTCTTGTTTGTGAAAAATCGTTATTAATAATATAAAGCCAGCCTGCCCAACGCCAAGATGAGCTTGTTTAGTCTTGACTCTTGGTGGACAGTGTTGGGGATGAGTGATGTATTGGTGCTCCAGTGCAAAATTAACAACTTGGATAAGAGAAGGTGTAAGGCATCGGGTGGCCAGTTTAGAAGGAAGAGGAAAGACGCCGAGAGGGAACTTGCAGAAGATAAAAGAATGCAGCTTTTTCAGCTCTTTATGAGAATAATTTTATGCATGCAATGAAATAGCCTGGTATAACACTAGTGTGTTTGTTAGCAAATAGGGTAATAGTACAATAATTTGGTCTTCTTTATTTTTTATTTCTATACCACAGTTAGACTCTATTTGACTTTGTTACATATTTTTGATATTTACGCCATATACAGAATAATTAGGCAAGTGCATATTTTGCGTGCATCTTCTCTTCCGACCAATTGTCACGCCCTGCCCAGCGATCCTCCTGTTTTCTCACCCAGTGTGGCCTTTAATCATACTTCTCATTCCTGCCTTTCTGTGATACACTCCGGCTGCCTCTTCTTCTGTTCCCTTGTTAATCTTTGTGTATTAGTGCTTCCCAGTCCTGTGCTCCCTAGCCCTAAACGTTAATGTCATAACGTCATCACCACTGCGTTCCCAAGATTTTCCTCATGTGTGCCGTCCATGTTTCGAACCCTCATGGTCAGTTTTGTTTTTTTTGTTCTTAATAAAGTCCCTTTTGTTTAAATCCCAATGCCTTCCCTCGCCTCCTTCTTTTCCATGCTTCGTCGTTCGGCACCAATTTTTTCAGTCCAGTTGAATCTCTAATAAAGAATTAACTGTTTAAAAACAGATCATGTGCAGTATTTGGCCGGAGTACTTTCTGTTTTGATAAAAACAGGAAAACAGATACTTTCTTATGCAGAATTATAACCAAATTAGTATTGCTATTAAAATGGACTAAAAAAAGAGCTTAAAGAGAGCAGTCAAAGGGATCATTGTTAGTAGTCTAACAATGAAATCGCTAGACTTTTGAAACAAGATCACGGTGCAATCAAATGTTTTGCGGTCAGCAGCCAAAGAAGACTGAAGAGGCATGCAGAGAGACAGAGACACACATTAACTGCCAAAGTACTGTGTCATATTAAAGGGGAGACTTCCAGAAATTCTTTAGCATTAAGTGCCATCATTTTCAAAACTTCATTCTGAATGGAATCTCCAGAAGTTACTAGATGCAGTGTGCTGCGTTACACCGCTAAGGTCACCAAGGCTGAAACACAACCTCAACTCTATAAGGCACGCAAGTAATGTCCTCAAGAATCTGTATTGACATGTCTCGGGACTGATTTTATATGGGCTTTATGGACAGATGAGATGAGAATGACTCTTGACGGAGCAGATGGATGGGTCCATAGATGATCACCTTCTTCAAGCACCAACAAGATGGTGGGGGAGAAACAGCGGGGGCTGCAATTATCAGGGATGAACTTCTTGGACCTTTCTGACTTGCAGATGGCGTAAAAATTAACCACAAGGTCTACTGCCAGTTTCATCTTCAAATACAGGCGCAAGAAGAAGTCAGCAGCTTCCAAGAAGGTTATGAAATTTAAGCAGGACAATGCCCCTTCCCCTGCATCAAAGTATTCCATAGACTGGCTAAGAAAGGCTTGAAAGGTGATGGAATTATGACCTGACCCCCTTCATTGCCTAACTGAACTCCCATTGAGAACTACTGGGCCATACTAAAGTATGAGATTTAGCAAGGCACCAATCAGTACACCTCTGAGCAGCGTCTGGGGGGGGGCAGTCCCAGGTGCCTCACAGCATATAGGATATGATTAGATGGACAGCAGACTCATGATGGACATTGAGAAGAAAGGTGGAAATGTAGAACATTACACCTGGTAATGTGGGCTGTATGGAACAGCCAATAGTTCATTATTCCTTATATAGACTGAATAACTAAGATTATTATTTCTGATGGTCATGAAGAGAGAAAATCCAATTAGTTTCTGATTACCTAATAATTGTGCACTCTGGTAAGTGTTTTCCCTTTATTTTTGTTTTTTGAAGGTCGAAGGTAACATTTTCACTCTAAATAAATTTACTTGGAGCAAAAGAAAACTTCTCAATTAATTTTTATAAGTCTGCCCAACTTTTACTAAAAATCTCCAGGAATAGTATTTGCCTAATAATTCTGTACAGTGTACGAATCCTACTTTGTATATGTTTTAATACTTATATCCTGCTAAGACCCCACCCATTCTTTTATGTCCATTGTAGTGGACATTTTATTGTTTTCAATGATTTTAGGAAACATATTTATTCCTGTTGTACACTAAAGAGGACATAAAAATAAATGTGGAAAAATGTAAACTGTATAATGTCTTATTTCCTCCAAAGACAAACGACATACAATTGAAGGACACTTTTGTCCTTGGGTCTCAGGAGGATATAGTTTCAAATCATTCGAATTGTTTTAATAAAAATGACAGTTAGTGCAGAATGGTGCTTTTTTTGTTGGTGGGGAGGGGCGGGAGGTGGGGGGTATTTAGATATTTATCGGCATACAAGTTGGCAACAGGGAAAGCCTCACTGAAAGTAACTCTTCCATATCTGCTGTGTTGGAATACTGTTTACTTCTGGGTAGGGTGAACGGGTGATCAATCAGACATTGAGATGGTGTAACTAGTGGGATCAGATCAGAGATAGGTCGTGTCATGAGCGGATATCAATTAGGGCACTTTTATAGTCTGAGTTTTCTGAAGTCTCCATTTTCACTCATCCACACCGCAACTCAACTCTAAAACGGAGTCCTAGACAGTGTACGACTGCGAGAGCATTTACAAAAGTCTCCGTTTGTGGGGACCAAAAACTCTGAGGTATTGTGGACAAAAGGCGAAAATGGAGTCTAACATCTGCATTTAAAGATAAAAATGTAGCAGTTTTGACATAACCTCATCCTTGCAGCAGAGCTAGTAGTGGAGGTGACCTCCACCCGCTTGGACAGTGAGCGCAGACAGAGCAGGGGAGGAGGGTCCTTGTGGGGGATTTCTGACGGTCATCGCCAGTGGTCACACCCCTCACTCCCATGCTAGCTCTGCTAACGTCACTCTAGCTAAGCTAGCCAAAGTGCTAGCAGTGTCAGCTGCTATTAATGCACTACTAATGTATTGCCAGCTAAGAAGATACACATCAAATGGTTTGAGTGTTTGCTGATGTGTGTTGAGCTCTGTTGACGCTTTTGACATTACCGATCACTTCAGAAAAAAAAAAACAACTAATTTTACATTTACTCTCCTTCTGTAGCTAGCTAGTTCCGCGACCCAGAGTTTATCTGCACGTATTAACTGACTGAAGGGCAGGGAGGAGAACAGTAAAGGGTGTGTGTTGAGTGTGGGGACAGGGCAGTGGGGTGACATTACTTTCTGATTTGTTGCATATTTCGATGGCATCAACTGGAAAGAATGCCAGGCTGCAACACATGAAAAATAAACTCACTCAACGTTGTTGTGTATGCAACCAACCAGTTCTATTTATGTATTAAATGAAGGTCCGGAATGCTCTTTTGGCTCATTCTGGCCCACTTTGGGACAGATTGAATAAGTGTGTGTCAGTATCCCTGCAAAGAGAGGTAAGAGGATATCCCTGTGTGCGTGACTGCATCCGTACGCAGGTGTCCCTGTCCTTCTGCGTGAACATCCCCATAACAACCGTACATACCGTAATACACATCTCAAGATATTATATGGACATTCACATTTTTATCAATTGCATTAAAATGTATGACCCCACAAACATGCATTTACAGCCATTATGCAAGTGCAGAAGCCAAGGGTCACTGTCCGAGAGAAACAAAAAGACAGGGATGCAGCTACGATGGGCCGGAAGGTTGCAGCAGGGTTACGACGAGACCCGGTGACTGCGCTTCTGGGGAATGGCTACAGAACGAAGTGAAAAATGGCAACTGGGGGTCATGCTTTGGGTGAAAAGAAAACCTTGTGTCAGTCAGAGAATTTTTTGTGAAAAAGCATGAAACAGACAGACTTCTTACCTTCACTGAAGAGAGAGCAGCAGTTCCCAAAACATTTTGATGCATAATGATTTCACTGCAGCCTTGTGCTGCTTCTGAGCTACATATTTTATTTGCTTCAGTCTTACTTTTGCAAAATATTGCAACAAAGGGATAAGACGGCAATAATTTAGCATCGACACGCTCAGGCTGACCGTGCCAAAGCATAATGAGGCCAAAGACAGAAGAATATGGCTTTGAAGTAACTTAAATGTTGCAGGCAAAATCAATCCTGGCTTCCATGTTTGTGCTGTTGAGTTCCGGTTGTGCCCACACACATTGGTCTGGCTAAAGGTTACCTTGAGTTTGACTCTGAAAAATATCAATACTTTATCTTAAAGATTGAATTTAAACTCCAACCCATAAAAAGAAGTCAATAAGTATTTGAAGATATGCAGCTGAACCAAGCAGACGTCATTAATCTGCCTTGTCAGTAATGTCTTTCTGTTTTGCATGGCAGTGGGCTTTCAGATCAAATAGCCTTTCAGTCTCACCAAAGGCGTTTAAATCTATACAGAATTCAATGCACATCTCTAGAAGTTGATTTTAATGGAAAATCACACACACACACACACACACACACACACACACACACACACATGCACACACACACACACACACACACACACACACACACACACACAAAGCCATCAATCTCCTAATCACTTAGATGGTGTTCATATCTAAATAAATAAAAAGTAATCAAACCAAATACAAGA
>JABFEA020000138.1:27018717-27049008 GCA_019775915.2 Cyphomyrus plagiostoma | reverse complement strand
CGGCAGTGACTGTCAGGAGTTCCCTACAGGGTGCCCCTCCCTGGTCTGTTTGTGCTTGCTGTCAGAGCGGGTGGGGGATGCGACTGCTAGCGATCACTGTCAGAACTGCCCTGTCTGTCTGTCTGTCTGTCAGAACTGCCCTGTCTGTCTGTCTGTCTGTCAGCACTGCCCTGTCTGTCTGTCTGTCTGTCTGTCAGAACTGCCCTGTCTGTCTGGCTGTCTGTCAGAACTGCCCTGTCCGTCTGTCTGTCTGTCTCTCTGGCTGTCAGAACTGCCCTGTCCGTCTGTCTGTCTGTCTGTCTCTCTGGCTGTCAGAACTGCCCTATCCGTCTGTCTGTCTGTCAGAACTGCCCTGTCCGTCTGTCTGTCTGTCTGTCAGAACTGCCCTGTCCGTCTGTCTGTCTGTCAGAACTGTCCTGTCCGTCTGTCCGTCTGTCCGTCTGTCTGCGCTCGCTGTCTGCACAGGTGGGAGGATCATTTTAGCTACTTTGAGGCTACATCCACATTGATATCTTTTCATTTACAAAGGCAGACACTTTGTTTTTGCAGTTCGTCCACATTTGGTACCCCGGAGATTTCAGCCCCCAAAAATGGAGACTTTTATAGACACTCTCACAGTCAAAACTCCATTTCAGAGTTGCAGTGTGGATGGATAAATGCGAAAAGTTTTGAAAACGCAGACTGTAAAAGCGCCCTAATCGGTCCCCATCACTCATCACGTGGCCCATCCCTGATTTTATCCCACTAGTTACACCCTCTCATGGGTCACCCTACATGGTATTCCAACATGGCGGATATGGAGATACTGCTTATAGTATCATTCACTCTGTTGCTGGCCTACATGCAGTTAAATAGCGTGTTACACGGATGACTGTTGCATATTTGGGTCAATTTGAGAGTCATTTTGAAGTGAGTCATTTTTTCATAGCTGTACCACTACCCCAGATCTTAGAGCTCCCCGCGCCTGCTAAATCTCACTTTAACCCCTAACCCTAACCCATTAACAATATACAGCACTAGGCAGTACGAGTGACCTTCTATAGTGACAGGCGATGCTCCGATTAAAATCTGAATTTAAACCGTAAATCCCAGTTACCGGGGATAGGTGGCGTTCCAGCTTCCTGTCCAGTCAGTGGGCTGAGGGGCACGGAATCGGAGGCCGGCGATGGGTGGACGTGCGTACGGCACGCCGAGGAAATGCAGGACGCGCTTGCTTTCCGAGCTTAGGTGAGTCACCTGCGATCCACCAAGGAGGCGTCCGTGACCAGGGATGAAAGGAGACTCCAGAAAAGGCTGCATGCCTGAGGGAAAGCAGCGCCGCTCGTTAGCGGGAATGCTAATTATGCCAGCCTCCCTAAATCTAATGAGAAAAATTAGTCTAGTAATTTGAGTCCAAGGCTGGTTTTTGGTACCCACAGAACAATACAAAAAATAAACAGTAAAGAAAGTCTCCACACCCAGCCTGAGATAGAAATGGGGTGCCGGCTCTTTGACGATGAGACGGCAGCCGTGGGCCCCTCCGGCTGGGGCACAGGCGTGGGTGTCGGGGTAGAGCACACAGCGCAACGCAGATTCCCGCATGTCCACGGCCACCAGGGAGCAGGCCTGGTCCATCAGGCAGGCTATGGAGAAGAACATGGAATTCGGGACTGACACCGACACGAGAGAACAATGAAAACACAGCTCATGCTCATCTCCCCTGCATCTTCATGAACGTGAAGCCTCCTGCATTGAGCTGTATGGTGGCAATAAAGAGTCCCGATGGCTCACGGCAAAATTACAGCTCACAACATTTCACGAGACTTCAAGGGAGATTTTTTAAGGCGTTCACAATACTAGGATTACAGCACAAAAATGACTTCCTTCGCATATTTTCTCTTCATTTAAACCATGGCATGGAGAAACTAAGATCAAAATGGTGGACTGGGCTGCAGAGAAGGCAGAGGCTGCTGACCTGAGAGACACCAGTCCCTCGATGGCTCCCACTGACCAGCGATGTCCTTGCTGAGATGAATGACGTCATACATCGAGACGGACGGATCAACCTGCACTGAGCTCATGTCTAGAAGTCTCCATTCGCTGATATTCACTGCCAGGGGCAGAAGTAAAGAAACAGATATGAGCTCTGGAAAGTTCTCAAAACAAATATGGTGGATTCCAAAGGGCAGCAGCGTGAGTGTCTTTTTGTACCAGAATGGGTGCAGTTCTGCTTAACACCAGGTGCCAGGGGCATCACGTCTCTGGGCCCAGCTGGCGGCCTGAGCGACAGCCCAGTGCCCAAGAGCAAATGAGCCACATTTATTCCCACTTAAATGTCTCGCTTAAAGGGATTACCATGTCGCACTTAAAGGGATCGCTGTATCTCGCTTAAAACACCTTCAGACCGTGTTCACATGACACCAATCTGAGATACAGTAAGTGGGTAACACAGATACACACCTCATAAATCAAATGAGAAATTTATGCTTCAAAACTGTTCTGTGAACTAATTCTTTAGAATGATAAATTGCAATAGCAGTCATTTTATGCATATAGATACATATGTATGTGTGTATGCGACACATACCGCCAAAACATATATGCATACCACACACATTACATTAATTATACATTTATATATAAATAAATATTTCCATGACCCTGGCCAGGATAGACGATTACAGGACGAATGGACAATATGAAATTCTGGTAAAACCTGAAGAGGCTGACTATTTCCAGCAATATGTCAAGTTTTTAACCAAATATGAGCAGCTAATTTTCCTCCTTTTCCTGAACTTAAACCTTCAACTAGAAGTCAAACAGGATAGTTTCCCTTAAATCTTAGCTGGTGGCCGGGCCTTTGCCCATGGGGTACGGTCGGGCGCAGACCGAGTGCAGGGTTCCTCAGCCATACTGTTACTGGTCATACATGACAGATATAATAAAGGCAGATATCAGCAGCAGAAGTAAGCTTCCTCCACAGGGTGGCTGGACTCAGCCTTAGAGACAGGGTGAGGTCAGACATTCAGGAGGGGCTCAAAGTAGAGCCGCTGCTCCTCTGCATCAAAAGGAACCAGCTGAGGTGGTTCGGGCTTCTATCTAAGATGCCTCCTGGACGGCTCCTTGGGGAGGTGTTTCGGGGATGTCCAATCGGGAGGAGGCCCCGGGGCAGACCCAGGACATGCTGGGGAGATTATCTCTCTCAGCTGGCCCAGGAACGCCTTGGTATTCTCCCAGAGGAGCTGGAGGAGGTGGCTGGTGAGAGGGAGGTCTGGGCATCTCTGCTTAGACTGCTGCCCCCGTGACCTGACCCCGGATAAGTGGCGGAAAACGGATGGATGTTTAATAAAGTTATTTTAATGTTTGCCCTTGGAACGTACCATTCCGTAAAGGTGCAGGGAGCTGGGATGGGGGACAGAGCTGGGGACGTCTTGTCCACTGGTTAACTACAGAAACAGGAGAAAAACAGAGATATTCATAATAAAGGTAGAATACACAGAATCGGGTGGCATGAACAGAGAGGAGGGAGTCTGCCGTCACACTGGGCATTAGGACCCCGCAAGCTCCACCCCACCCCAGGGGGGGTCACCATGGACCCGCACGCACCTGGCTTCTCATACCACCCGAAGGGGACGACGCCGGTGTCCGCTTTGGAATCAGAGCAGTTCATAACACGCCAGATGCTCCGCCCCCCTTCCGCGCATGTCTGCACCCCCAGGCTGTTCAGGGTCAGACACAGCACGTCCACACCTGGGCAGGGGCAGCGGGCCCGGCGTCAAGCACTAACATTTATTTATAAAGTAAACACTTTTATTCAAAGTGATGTGCGGAGACATGAGTGTTAGGGCCTTGCTGAAGGGGGGGGGTACCGTGAAGGGGGGGATTAGGATGATTCCAAAGGCCCCTGGGAGGCAGGGGTGCAAAAAAAAATTGGAACATAACTGGATTGGTCCAGGTTAAGGCCCAATATGACATGTTTTCATGGGGGTAGTGCAAGTGGCTCCCCATTGGTTCGGTAAAGTACTTTGGATGTCTTGAAAAGTGCTATATAAATGTAATATTCATTGATATCAGTTCATTAACACTACGTTAAGCTGTCTGGTATCCTCAGTTGTGTGCCCCCCCCTCATTATCACGGGGACAAACACACACCAGAAGACGCGGAGTCCCTGATGTATCCGATTCCTCTACAGCAGGGATCCTGATCACAAACCTGCTCACACTCAGCAAACCTGCGGCCACATAGATCCGGTTAAAAAGCTGCAGCGCAAACAGAATATAAAATGTGGCACCGGAAAGGAGCGGAAGGAGCCCTGTCACCTCACCCCTCGGGTATGGGCTTGGAGGCCAGACTGGCTTGGCTCCGCACAGAGTACGACACCATCTTTCTGAACGGCACATGGCTATAGAAGTTCTTCATGTTTCCAGTGGCAGCAACTGCAATCAAGTAAACAAACTGTAAGTGGGCAGGATTACGGAGACTTTGGGTAAGTAGGCAGGATTTTACCTAATTTTTCCTGCCTTTTAACCAGAAAAGCATTTCCTCACTCAAAGTGAATCCTCTCCTGGGTTGTCACTCTGACCCACATCACCTTGAATCAATTTCCTTCCTTGGGCTGAGACGTTCTGAGGAATCTCCACCGTTAGGCCGCCTGATTGGCTAACCTTCATCTTCATAACACACGAAATGAGGTAATTCATCGGTTACTGTAAGCAGCGAAGCAGCAGCCCAGGTGGGGTCTCACATTCCACCTCAGTATAGTGCCTTCACCAACAGTAAGCTGAGATGCCGGGAAAATTAAGTGAAACTATGTGCTCCAGCAAGTCCTGCCTGGTAATCTCAATAACATGTGTGTAATGTGTGAGTCACTACATTTTTGTACAGTTAACTTCTTACTGGACAAATAAAACTCATGGTTAAAACTCTGGTTACACAGGGCTTTGACAGGGGTACAAAACCCCAGGCCCCACGATGAGAGTTGGTTTGTCTGACCAGCTGATACTGTTACATACTGACAGGCTGCACTGCAAAGGTCTGTATAAAGTGGCTATGCTTCCAGGAGAGTCAGTCAGGGTGAGTGCATTGTGCCTAAGCGAGCCTCACTGGCGCAGAACATCTTGTTCTGTCCCCAAAGGCCCCCCCGGATCACACTGCCCCCTCCCAAGCTCTGAGCGGATTTCCAGTCCCCTGCCTGCAGACGGCAGGGGTATTTAAACCAACTGGGCATTTGGATCCCTACAGTGCAACAAGAAAATTGAAATAAATCTGACTGGACTTTTTTCGACACAAGTGCACGGGGGCAGCTTATGGGGCGGAGGGCAGCCACCAGCGATGAAGCAGGACGCCAGCGTTCAAGCAAATATCAGCAGAGTGTTTCGCTTATAACCGGATTCTGCTCATTTTACGATGGCTTGAATTATGAAATTATGCCTTTATGATGGTGATTTTCATGCTTAGTGATAAGCTGTACTGAAGCACTGCATCATAATGCAGCCATGCTTCCAGTCCATGCAGCAATCGCAGGGGTGAACATCCCATACAGTGTTTAACACTGTATCACACTGTGTTATTTTTTTGTGATTGACAATAGTTATTCATTTACTTTTTTATCTGCTTGTTTTTTAAAATTGTATTTTGTTTAGGTATTATTTTACTACCTAATTCTTATTCATTGTATACAAGTTTTTGTGTTATCTTTATTTATAAAATTAAATTTAAGTTTTAATAATCCTTTATTCCCTCAACTATAAAGCATTTTCGGTCTACTCCGGTTGTTTTTAAATGTGCTGTACAGATAAATTGACTTGACTAGAATCATTTATTTATCATATCACATTCAAATTCAGCTTATGATTTATCATTAGGTTTATCAGTAGGTAACACCACAGTAAGCCAAGAAACATCTCTGTACTATTCCGAAAACAGAGAAAAATGGCATTGTCTTAAACCACTCATTTCAAGATGCCATCAGCCACGGCAGCTTCCAGAACTACTCCGTGGCAAGCTGTGGGCAGTAGGGGGCGCTAGTGAGCACGTACCTTTCTTGGTGTAGGCCAGTTGGGGGGTCTGCGGCAACACAGGGGTACAGGCCCGTCTCAGGGGCAGGTCGTAAGCGCCGCAGACTCGTGTGTCGGGGTACAGCGAGCAGGTGAAATGGAGCGGCCCGTCGTCCTGGATGTCGGCCAGGTGACAGAGCACCACCTCCTCACAGCCTGGAAAACACACAGCAGCATCCATCCACCTGTCCTCCACATGGGCACACTGTACAACTGCGGGGGTGAGCCAGGCTGGGCAGCTCACGTTTCAGACACCAAATCTCTGCTTGGCGCGCTGAGTATTGGTGCTTGAAGATCCGATAGAGCAGCCGTGGGACATCCTGGCTAGAATCCACACGGAGCGCTCCGGTGTCAACAGCGGAAAACATGTCCTCAACGGCGTCTGTGGATGTGGAGGCACGGTCAGACAGGAGCACAAAATCCATCCATCTATCCATCCATCCATCCATGCTACAACAAGTAAAGGGTCAAAACAAACCAATCCCAGGGAGGACAGAGGAACAAGCCATATGGGATGGGGCTCCAGCAGAAGGCCCAAACACACACACACACATGCACACACACACACACACACACACACACACACACACAAAGCCATCCATCTCCTAATCACTTAGTTGGTGTTCCTATCTAAATAAATCATAAGTAATCAACCCAAATACAAGACTTTTGGCATTTTTACTTTTTTGATTGCGTTCACAGATTTTTATAAAACTGAGGTTATCCAAATGGGGACCCCAAAAGATGTCCCCACAGGCAGGGAAATTTCAGGTTTTACTACACTTTCGGTATTATTTGGTTCTCAGATGTGATCTATGCAAACCCCACCCCCACACACAGACACCACGCACATACACACACACACAATCACACTCACGCACACACAAAGCCATCCATCTCCTAATCACTTATTCTATCAGAAGCGGAGAGGGCACAACACTGGGGTACTGCACCCTGAACATGATGCCAGTCCACTGCAGAGAACATGTACCATCCATCAATCGAGAGATGCCAATTATTCCAACTGACATGCCTTTGGGCTGCAGAAGAAAACCTACAGTATGTAACATAGGCCGGGCATGTAGGCGTGCTGCTACTCACTCTGCCTTCATTGGGAATTCAGGGAAATGATACAACTTTCTATAGTAGGACTTGATCATGTGAGGTCTGTTCCTCGGCTGCAACAATTGCAACAATTGCTGCACCAATTCAGTTGCTAGGGAGCAGTTTTAAAAAACTGAGATGGATTGTAGATTTGTTTAGGCTGCCAGAAATAAATAACATGAACATTGACAGGATCATTCAAGAAAAAATATTTTCCATAAAAATTATGGAAAGCAATAGAAAATTCTCCTTATGTACATTTGGGGCTGCAATCAGGGGTCTCTTTCTGCCAGACATGGAAAGTTTGGGTTCAGAATGGGGAAATCCAGACCAGGTTTTGTTTCAAGCAGCCAGCTGAGTTCTCTGTGACTGTGACTCTTTATACTCAACTGATTGGTTGAAACAAAACCTTGGCCTGGATTTGTACTTTGTAAACTTGAAATTTCCACCTCTGCTCCCGTCCCTATGTAGTCTCTAAAACTCACCGCAGTCAGGGGTCTCTCCCTACCCTATACAGTATGCAAAAGTCTTTGCAGTGAGAGGTCTCAATGCTCAGGTCTCCAAAGGTTTTTGCAGTCAGGAGTCTCTTACTGCCGTATATTGTCTCTAAAAGACTTCACAGTCAGGGGTCCCACACTCCTCAGCCTCAAGGTTGCATGGTCACCATGGATTTCTGTCGACAGCGACTGCCCCAAACCCCCCCCACACCCCCCACCCCCGCACGCTGAGAGAGGCCTGTGCCTCGCTGCTCGATGTGATTGGCAGCAGAGTCCAGCAATGAAAGGTGGCAGGGTAGAAACGCTGGCCTGATTGGAAACCTAAAAGCTTAATGGAAGTAATCTCTCTCTGGACAGATCTGAAACAGAGGTATGCTCCCAATATCCACATGAAAGCAGAAGTGCTAGTGTGTATTTTCTAAGCCCATAGCTCAGCACAAACAGACCCCACAAATATTTCTCCTTTTTCCTCAAAGACAAGTTCTTTTAGTCTCATTTTGTAGGTGACAATGTGGCACTGTGATTAACGCAAACCTGGGCATAAGAAAAAAATATCCCGTACAATTAAGTGTTCTGAGCTTTTAAGAGCTCGCCAGTGGCATTGATTACTCAGCAGGTGAAAGATACAGTGGGCAGCACTGTAACTCACACCTCGAGGGGTGATGTGAATTGTTGTCTCTAAATGGCCATTGGAGTGTAATAGTGGGAGTGTATGCCCTGTGATGGATGGGAATTCGGTCCAGGTAGTGCTTTATGTTGTTTTGGATAGATTTCAGGATCACCATGACTCTGTGTTGTAGAAACACTTATGGAGGTTGTGAAATAGGATTCATTTTTATTCATGTGACACCTCGCCCTGATTTGGGATTTCTGTCATTTACTTTGCATCTCAAAGGGGACTAAGTTTGATTGATCCTGGAAGAAAATAAAACTGCAGCTGTAAAGCACTGCTGCTGCTGACTTTGGAGCATGACGAGTAAAGACCTTTTGAAGCTGTGTTCTCTTGAATTGTCAACAAAAGTACAGAGGTGCAAAATCGTTTTCCTCCCCTGTGACTTTAAGTACATGTCAGACCCCTTAGAACCCGACTTATTCTAACCTTTTGTTCTGCTATCAAAAAAAGGTTTCCAGTAGTTTTCAGGTTAAGCTCTGAAGTAACAGAGGTACCTGAAGAAGAGATTTTAAAACCAAACATTGTTCTTTATTTTTTTAAGTATCTCATTTGCCAGTTACTGTAGATCTTACTGGAACACGTTGTGATTGTTTTGTGCCTTTTTAGAATGAGAATAACTTGGAAGAACACATTTAGTTTTCTTTTTTTGGTACAAGTAGAATTCACGACATGCTCAGCCTTTTCCTTCCTGGCTGGACTGCCCACCCAGCCTGGTCACCCACAGAGATCCCTGTACACACGTTCTCCCTTCTTCTCCTTCCGGCTCACAAACCCTCATGAGCCCCTTACGAGGCGCCCTGACGTGTCTCCCACCCTTCCCTTGTGCCTGGCAGGCTGACATCGCTCACCATGACATCCCCCATTCGCTCCTTCCTGTGTGCCTCGCGAGTCATATGAACACACCTGTGGCACGCTTAAAAACAATTATTGCTTGATCCATTAATTATGGTGCCACTGCTGAAGACTGATTATTCTCCATTGCAGGAGGAAGTACTTTGGGATTTAAAATGATTAAATCTAAACATTGAACCAGCAGAAATGAAAAGCTACCTTCAGACACCAATTGTTTGCCTTGTGAAAAGTAGAAAAAGGGAAGCCAGACACTGTTGAAATGGATTCATAATGAGCTCTTTCAGGTAAATAACATTAACAAAATTGCAAGGGCCTTTAAGTCCAGGTAGTCTTACTTAATACTGCTTCTGGTGATCTAACACTTGAGATTCTAATAGGGAACTGTTACAGCAAGACAAAGAGACAAATGACAAGCATAGATGCGTAAATTCTTCATTTTAAGTAGCTAGATAAATACATTCAGCCTGATGAACGGAAAAGATGATTTGCATACTACGTATGATGACGCAAGATGTGGAGAAAGATTTCTCTCTCTGCATTTTAAACATGATCTGCAATCTGTTCATCTTGTATTCCACTTCCACAGCTGAAGGTCACTGCACACCTGGGTAAGTTAACCATAAAAAACTTGCATGCTTGTTTGATTGATCTGACTTCAATTTTCAGCACAAATATGTGTATAAAGTGCTTCCCTGTATAAGTACTCTCCTGCATTTACTCAACATTATCCTTTGTATTTCTTCTGCCATAAAATTAACTGGTAAAACCAAACACTTAACTACAAACGTAATACAATGAATGGAGGTTATTATAAAGGAGGTTGAATAAGAATTGTTATCTGCAGATTTAAGCAGCACAAAGGGAAATACTGCAGTACCCCACTTTTGTTTTTCCCCATATTAATGCTTTTTCCATCCATCCATCCATCCATCCATCCATCCATCCATCATCTCCAATAATCAGTGATTTAGTACATGGTTGCAGTGAGAACATGCGGCAGGGGACTCAATCGATGGCATGCTACTGTAGCATATCATGGGCACTCACACCCTGTGAGTGATTTCAAAACACAAAACTAATGGCAGAATGTTCAAACCCCGAACAACATGCATTCACATTCACATTTATTAATTTAGCAAACACTTTTGTCCAATGTGGCATACAAGTGAGGCAAATAACACACTGCAAACATTCTAAACAAGGAGTCTAATAAGCACAAGTGCAGTTGCGCTTCCAAAGAATGGCCAGTAATGAGTGTAAGCAGCACTGGAACAGGAGCTGCACAGTGCATCTCAACTACAGCAAGTGCCAAATCCGATTATACAAAATGCAACACTTAGAGCAGTCAGTGAAATGTGAAAGACTAGCAGCAGAATGCTGGAGATCCAGCAGCTAAAAACACAGCAAAGCTCAAGAACCTGGAGGACGCCCCCCCCCAAAATAGGGAGAATATGCAAACCACACTGCTTGACTGGGATTTGAACCTACAACCCTGCTGGGGTGAATCCACTGCACCACCTTCCTGTTACACTGTAAATCAGGGGTGCCCAATCTTATCCGCAAAGGGCCGGTGTGTATGCAGATTTTTGGGATAACCTGTAGGTCAGCTGTTCAAACCCAGGTGTGAGGACTCTTCATCCAATCAGTCATCTAATTAGTAATCTAATTAGGGAGTTGCAGCGAAAACCAGCATGCACACCGGCTCTTTGCGGATAGGATTGGGCACCCCTGCTCTAAATGTTTCTAATGGAAGTAACTTTTCCGTGCAAATAACAATGACTGCAATGGCAATAATAATGACTATAATGGTAAAATAAACTTCTTTCCTTTCTGTTTTGCCGTCATCACGAACACCACCATCCATGCCGTCCCCAAAGTGGCACCGTGGTTCTCATTCTGTCACTGAAGATGCACACCTATCTGTCCCATATTCTGTGTTTATGACCCTGTGGCCCCCATTCATTCTTCTAAAGGGTATGAGGCAGCGGGTCCAGATCTACACTGCTCAGGCTGGGGGGGAATTTAAGACTTTTAGACTATACTACAGTGCAGTAGCAAAGGTGGGATCACCGCTTGCTCTTTCTGCCTCTTCTGATGCCTCTTCTAAGGAAAGAGGAGATGCTGTTGTGTGCCTTCTCCACACTCTCCCCCTGACATTGGGGTGAGTGAATCAAGTGGTATCTCTCACCTGGGTGAAAGGGACCAGGAGGAGCCGCCTTTACTGGAGCTTCCCCATCTGCCCAATCTCATCCAATCAAACTGCTTTTCTTTTGTTATTTTCTCTCACTTCATCTCTCGCTGTTTTGTTGCAGCCCCACGACATTGGGTTTCAGTGAGATTCCCTTTTGATGAAATCCCTGACATTTGAGGTGGACCTTGCAGGAAAACAGACCCTGTACACAAACTAGCTTCTGCCACGCTTCCTCGCTCGTGGGAGTTTTACTTACACAAAAATGTTCTGAGGGCATAATGAGAAATTATTGCTTAAAATAGATAACCAGTCAGATATGTCCCGCCTCCTCCAGTTGCTTGGACCTACCTCCTCTACAGTCTGATTGGCTATCTCTCTGAACCAATCATTTTTCATTCTGCCCTCAGAGCATTTTTGTATAAGTAAGACTCCCATGAACTACTTCCTCCTGGGCTATACTTGGGGTTTTCAGCCTTTTGTTTCATTTCCACCATTGCTAACCAGTCACATACCTTTTTCTGTTTGGCATCCTCCCATGACACAGACGTTCCTCTGTTGATTCCTCACATGATAGGAATGCTTTCTCTGTCCTGCTACAAACAAATTCCTAGATCATTGAAGCCACCATACTCAAACAGATGAGAACCTTCCATAGTCTGAAGCCCTGCATGAACATTGGGGTGCACTTGCTATGCGATACTCAGATTTCAGATGCAATGGCCTGTAGCTCCTCCAGAGTCACCTTGAAAAGGGTGTCATGAAAGCTGCACACAATTATAAACTGGAGTACAACTCCGGCTCTTGCCGCAAGTAGAAGGGCATTCAAGCCATTAATGCCTATGAAGGACCAAAACATCTCTCCTGCTGCTGATGTCTCTCCTGATGATGAGCTCAGAAGCTTCTATGCTGGTCGGCCTCATCGACAACAATTATGAGTCAGCCTACAGGGCTGAGGTCCAGCATGTACTGGCCTGGTGTGCTGACAATCAATAGAATATCCTGTCTCTTAAAGAACTCATTGTGGGCTACAAAAAGTCCAGAGGCTACAGATATACACCCATCTACACCAATGGCACTAAGGTAGAACATGTTCAGGTTACATGGCGTCCGCATCTGTGAGGATCTCACCTAGACCCTCAGCATGTCCATCTTTAGTTTCTGCAGCTTTACTTCCTGAGGAGACTGAAGAAGGCCCTCCTCCCTCCTCGGACACTGGTGCATTTCTCCCACCGCACAATGGGCCCCATTTCTACGCCCATACAGCACATCACTGCTGCACAGTTTGCTGCCGTTGAACACCTCCAGCACAGGTAATGTCTGCAGAGGGCGTACTGCATTATCTAGGACTAGACTAGATAGGACAGCCATGGTCTGCTCCCCTTCCTGGCATTAGGGAAGCACTACAGGGGTCTCCATTCCAGTGTCAGCAGACTCAGGACCAGATTCCTTCCTATGGCCATTACCCTGCTGAAGTCTTCTTCCCAGCACAGGCACTGACCACATCTCCCTGAACTCATCCACACCCTATCTACACCTCATGTCTCCCCCCGTCAATAGCCTTCCCCCATTGAACACTATTCGGTGTGTGGTTGTGCATAATACATCACCTCAAACCTACATGTCACCTGTACTGTGTAATATCTACAGTATGTACTATTGTTTTTCAGTTGTACTTTGCTATACATACTGTGGTGCCTGGCTATTAAGTGGATAAATTTGTCAGATAAAACAACAGAAGGATGGAGACACATTACTTTGTGAGTAACTACACTTTATACGCCCATGCATGGAAATGCCTTTTTCCCTCACCTTAACAGTCCCCCAAACTCCCTGTTGTCACAGGGTCACATGACAGATTTAACCAATAGGAATTAAAAGAACTCTATTAAGTATATTTGTTAACCTATTTTAACCTTAGAAACCGATTCAAGACACTTCCTGAACTACCATAACCATAGTGAATATGTAGAAACAGTTAACAGTTTGCCTAATTTAATTACAAAACAAAAATTAACTTCAAGAAAAAAGTAAATCATACTTTTACAATTATTTCCCCTCCCACAAAATAGCCGTCCTCGTTTATAATACTATACTATAGAAACACACACATTTAGCTCAACACAAAGTCTTTCAGCCAACCAGGAGGTTTTATGTGCCACAGAACCACAGCAGAACTGCATCACTTTTCCACTGGTGCCACGGCTGCTGTTTTCACGAGAATATTCCATGACATCTAAATACTTCTTCTTATGCATATGCCTAAAAGAGAAAGGTACATCTCCCTAGAGGTACTGTATCTTATAGGTAACTCCAACCATCCAGTGATTGGGAGTAGGCCCTGGGCACTCCAAGAACTTGAAGAGGCCCTTCCAATGAGGGGAAGTCTTCTAATTATAATCTTCTGAGCCACACAAAACTAGCTGCTTTATATGGAGATGTGTCTGCCATAGTAGTAATTTTGTTGTGAGCGGGCCCTGTTAACATCACTCTGTAGATCTGCATGCCAGCCGAAGCTTGTCGATCAGTTCTGAGGCGTAAGCTGCAGGTGTTCCAGGAGTAGTATGACTTGTCTGTAGGTCTGTGGCAAAGAGAAGGATTGCAGGTGTTCAAGCCTCTACAGCAAAATGGAGTGAAACCAGTGCAAGGGTAAGGGCTGGTGTGAGGCTGTCTGCCTCAATTAATCACCCCACTCACCGGGCCATCGATGGAGCATTTTGGCAAGTTGATCAATAAGTGACCTATTAAAACATCCTTCCCTGTCATCACCTTGCGGATGGTATGAGCTGGTTCTTGCTTTCTGTATTCCAGGTAACCCACAATGTCAGTGTGGAGGACTTAGGAATACCACGTCACAAAAGTTCTCTAAAAGACGCTTCCCTCACTACCATAATCAAAGTACAATTGTAGAAACAGTTAACAGTTTTCCTTATCCCAAGAAAGGTTATTCAGGGCAACTGGACTTATTTAGTTCTTTGAAAACGTTTCACTCTTTAATCCAGAGGGCTTTCTCAATTCTGACAGTTTGCCGTGTTTAATTATACAAGAAAAATGAATTAACTTCAAGAATAATAATGTAAATCATATTCATACAACATACCTTACATACTGTTCATTGCATTATATCCTGTACTGTTTACTGCTCCTACTGTGTATTGCTATACACACTGCACTGAATCATGTCTTACTCTATATTGCCATTCGCATTCTACATCCCTAGTATATTAACACTCACATATGACGTGCACTACTCACCTTGTACTTGCACTCTCACTAGATGCTAAACTACATTCCTTTGCCCTTGTGCCTGTATTTATGCTATGACAATAAAGTTGCATCCATCTAGACGCTATACACTAGAAAATAACAAAAAGCCTGCAGGATTGTGCATCATGCTTTATGTTAAGGCATGCTAATCCAATCTCGAAAGAATCAGAGGTGGCATCGGGTGCAAATCTGTGCTTTAGGCTAACAAAACAACTTTTCGCTGAACAGAATACTAATGCTCTGTGTATCAGTGGTCTATGCAGGACTTACATATATGGTTATCCACCCAAAAATGGTAATTCTTGCTAAAACAGTAGAGGGCCACAGGACAATGAGAGACACCATGTGGCTTTGGTGTGTGAATCTGCAGGAACGCAGGCGCAAAACACATTGCACACACACCAGGGCAGGAATCGGACCCCTACTCTGGAGGTGCTGCCCTGTGATGTTGCCCTCAAACCCACCCTATGGCATCTTCGTAATTCATAATTCGCAATTCAGTTTTCGGTTGTTTATTTCCAAACAGCCTTTGTAAAATTCAAGGTTCACCATTATCAATATATGGCTTATCAGTAGCCTGTTTTGGACCGGGCCATATGAGAACCTTTCATGTGAAAATCCTCGTCCCTGCACTCAGATTTATCTTCTCCGAAGGGCTGCCATCATCTTCCTCCCCATTCCCCATTTCCCTTTCGTCCTCCATGTTCTGCTGTAATCCTTTTATCACCACTTTCCAATCCGCATCCTGGCCGGCCGGCCCAGCTCGCCCCTACCCCCTCCTCCGCCCCACGCCCAGGCTGCAACTCCCCAGCCCAGATATTCCTCTGGCCTCTCAGATCAGTGATGATTCCCCACGTTACTGGCTATCACTCATGGAGACCAAGGACCGAGGACGTGACAGTTGAGGAATGGGGGGTCATCGCAGGGAGCTGGGTCTCGCACTACAGGAAATTTAGTCATCGGGGGGGGGGGGCTGCCTCTTACTGTCCATGATAAGACTGCAGGAGTGATGGGGCCAAAATGCTGATTGTGGGGGGGGGGTATGACGCAGTGTCGTGGGATGGTGGGGATTGGGCTATTATATGAAAGGGCGTCTAGCCATTGAAAGGGCGTCTAGCCATTGAAAGGGCGTCTAGCATTTTAGCCTTGTAGCAGTTTTGCATCTTTCCTTTTTTGTATTTCTTCACCTTTTTTGCACTATGATATTTCCCAGATAGAGTAAAACCGGGCTGGGAATTTGGACAGCATGCCAGTACAAATGATCCACTACTTTAAAAACCATTTTGAGCATGCAATGCCCTAAGTTTATATGCATCCTTGAATGGAAGCTACAAACCATCAGGGTTTGTTAAATCAGGGGCAGCGCCTTTGATGTTTGTTGCCGAATAAGTCTTCTGAAGGGTACACAATCCTGTTGTCCAGACAAACTTCCTCTAACAACCTCTTGATAACTTATCAAGGAAGCAGTGCTTCAAAGTCAGAGGGCAGCAGAGAAGCGTGCCTCATAGGACAACCCACAGACCGAGCACTTCACAACATGCACCGTGCCAGAGCTGCAAAATATGCCAAATACGCACATTTGGAACTGAATGGTCTGTTACATATGGGTCTAACCTCTCCACCTTCACTGTCTGCTTTAATTCCCTGATTGTCCTCATTTTGGATTTTATTTCCACAAATTGCTCAAAGGCAACTGAAAAAGAATGAAAAAGTCCAGAGAGAAACAGATTTCATTCTTCTTCATCTGTCTTCTAAAAGCACTAATCTCCTCCAGAGTCTGAAGCTTACCCCAGGAATCACAGGAAGAGGGGGCGCCGTGGACAGGATACCAGTCCATCACAGGGCACACACTGGGGGCAATTTAAAAGCACCTATTTATCGGAGCTCAGTTTCTCAGCCTGCGGGAGCATGAGCCAAATGCACAAAGTCAACAAAACTCAGGACGAGAGGAGCCGTTTGGAGCCACTGCCCCGGGGCTGTGGAGCTGCGCAGTGAGGCAGGGCACTGCTTTGAGGCTGTGGAGCTGTGCAGTGAGGCAGGGCACTGCTTTGGGGTTGTGGAGCTGCGCAGTGAGGCAGGACACTGCTTTGGGGTTGTGGAGCTGCGCAGTGAGGCAGGGCACTGCCCCGGGGCTGTGGAGCTGCGCAGTGAGGCAGGGCACTGCTTTGGGGCTGTGGAGCTGCGCAGTGAGGCAGGACACTGCTTTGGGGTTGTGGAGCTGCGCAGTGAGGCAGGGCACTGCTTTGGGGTTGTGGAGCTGCGCAGTGAGGCAGGGCACTGCTTTGGGGCTGTGGAGCTGCGCAGTGAGGCAGGACACTGCTTTGGGGTTGTGGAGCTGCGCAGTGAGGCAGGGCACTGCTTTGGGGTTGTGGAGCTGCGCAGTGAGGCAGGGCACTGCCCCATGCATCTGTGCTTCATCTACATCGTATGCAGCAGCTTAAGCACTGAAAACTGTGCTGAACAAACATCAAAATACAAACTTGATTGTGTGGTTACTGTATGTAAACTGTGAGGTAATAGATGTAATATGCGTATGAATATACAGGTCCTGAAAACATCAAGAGACCACAGCAAAATTTTCAGTTTCACTCTTTTCTCAAATTATGGACACGAGTATGTGAATAATATTTTATTTTTTGCAAACTGCAGCCAGGTTCTCCCGTTTCTCACTAATGAAGGGCTTCTTCTTTGATTTATGGGACTTCAGTCCTGCTTCTCAGAACCTGATACGAACTGTCCTAGCAGTACTCTTCACACCTGCACTTAATGTTCCCCATTCCTTCAGAAGGTCACTGATGTCATCCTACGATTCATGAGAAACTGTCGGATAGGTTAACAGTCCTCTCATTTCTGTCAGGGTCAGCATCCGTCCACCTCCTTCCCGTTCGGCCAGCAGGTGTCGCTGACCATCCTGTCCTCTTCCCTGTTTCTTGCCCTTCAGGCCCTAGTGTGTTTTTCTTGTTCCCCAGGTTTATTGTAATTACAGTAAAATCTTGTTACAGTGGACCCACTTATAACAGAATTCTGCTTATAATGGACAAACAATTTAGTCCCCATGGCCGCTTTTAGCTGTAGTTCTGTTCGGCTACAACGGACATGCAGCCCCGCTTACAAGGCGTGTGGCGTGCCGGTGATATCTAGCGCAGATACGGAGTCAGGATTATTAATCAGCTCAGGTAAAGTTGGATTACTACATGTACAATATAATAATCTGTACCACAAGTGTGTCTGCTGGGGTGTGGTATGAGTAAATTGTGTCTTGTAGTAGATTTTACAAATGCAGATTCGTTTTAAAGACAGTGGTCTCTTACTTATTTCCCAAAGCTGTACGTTTCCCATGATAATAATCAGTTACATAGAATAAAAATAGCTCAGAACCTCACAGATAATAAGAACTGAATTGTCCAGCTTTAAAGTTGGTCTAATTGATTTTCTCAGCAATAAAAGTAAGAGGTTTCCACAGGTCGTTTAATTACAAAAGGAGTCTAGCTGTTTAACTGAAACCAATTATCTGAAAAACGCCTTAGACTTAATGCTATCTGGCGTGGTAATATGAGTCCCTGAGTGAGGTAGCCTACCTTTGATGTTTTTCAATCGTACTATTTTTATCGGTTTCGACAGAAAGAAAAAACATAAGCACTTAGTTTGATTTTGCATTGTGCACTATTGTCACAATCTTAGCAACCCAGCAGAAAAATAATATGTATATAAGTCTATTTTGTCCAATAGCAGTGCTTTACAATGCTTCATTTAACAATGAACATTTACAGGCAATTGACGACCTATTACTCACTGCTGACATTTTACAATTTGGCAGTTGCTAAACTCCAATAAGCTGCAATGCTGGCCTGGAGGATTTCGTCTTTACAAAAGAAGCCAATTAGTTCATGTCTTTTTTTCATGAATTCTGCAGAAGATTTTTTTTCCACCACTCTTTATTCTCGATATTGCAGACCAGATTCATTCGTTCGGAGTGTGAGGTTGATTGGAAGTCTGTCCAGATCCTGCCAAAGGGCACTTCAGTGTAGAGCTTCTGACTTGAGGCAAAGGTTTGGTTTCAACACTGGTAAAGACCAAATCAGTACCACAACTCCTGCTGAGTAACTCCCTGTACCCTACAGTCTACAGCCCCTGCTGAGTAACTCCCTGTACCCTACAATCCACAGCCCTTGCTGAGTAACTCCCTGTACGTTACAATCCACACCCCCTGCCAAGTAACTACCTGTTATATGGGCAAACCCGGAAGCAGACGAAGACAGGAGAGTATATGCAAAAGAGTTTATTTCAGGGAACACTCACGTCTGACATACAACGTCAACTAACATCAACTAACATCAATGACCGGACTGGGGAAACGAACGGAAACGCAGACTAAATATAATGACCTAATGACAACAATCAAGGACAGCTGGTAAACATGAGGAATCCCCACCGGGTTAACGAGGGGGCGTGGCACACGGGAGGAGCGGACGATCGGGGCATGACACTACCTGTACTCTACAATCCACACCCACTGCCGAGTAACTCCCTGTACCCTACAATCCACACCCCCTGCTGAGTAACTCCCTGTACTCTACAATCCATACCCCCTGCTGAGTAACTCCCTGTACCCTACAATCCACACCCCCTGTTGAGTAACTCCCTGTACCCTACAATACTCACCCCCTGCTGAGTAACTCCCTGTACCCTACAATCCACACCCCCTGCTGAGTAACTCCCTGTACCCTACAATCCAATATTTGTTATTTATTTTTACACATGTTATTAATGATGATAAATCCCTATTGGTCATTTGGACAACTATAGGTGCATTAGAATTTTTCTCTTCACCTGCCGCGTCTTGATCTCTTTGGGGGGAGAGGGGGTCATAATGCAGGGTCAGCCAATGTGCAGCATCCCTGGAGATGGGGGTTAAGAGTCTTGCTCAAAAGCCCACAGACACTGCTGCTGACGCCAGGCCTCAAAACAGTGGTCATGGGCGCAGAAACTTACTGTATAGAAAACAGTATATTAGTTCATTAGTTTGTATTAGTTCATTTATACGTAATAAAGTAGTCAAGAAAATAAGTGCATTTTGTCAGTATGTTAGAAGCTTCCTCAAAGCTTGAACAAATGATTCTCCCAAGATAATAAGGTCCTTCATCTGCAGTTTAACGAGCTGCAGGGCTTCACGGTTTAGCCAGATGACTATCGGCACCTGCATGATGAATCCCGAGGCTCTGCTCGCTTGTCTCTGTCTGTCGCAGCCGCAGCACCACCCATAAAGCCCACGGGGCCTGTTTCGGGGGGCGGGTATTCACTGCCATTTTCTGTCATCTCCAAATGCCGCAGATCACATCCATTGGTAAGTACAGCTTCTGAGTACTGTATAGGGCTGTAAAATGAAATCAGTCAAAATCAAAATTATACATAAGTACAGTGGATTAGGTACATAATATCTTTCTAAAGAAAAAAAAAACAGAAATTACTCTGTGCATTCATCTCTAAATCACTTCCTCGAGCAATTTGCTCGTGTTCAAATGCGATAATGTCTAAAAAGGGCTGTAAAGCTTTGATTTTCTTCCTTAAGAAAGTAAAAGTCTCCATAATTGCTGCTTATTCATTTAGTGTTTTTGGCTGATTAAACCCCACCTACTCCTGTTCTTTTAATCGCTTTGGGTGGATGCACATCGTCAGGATAATTAACGAGTTAGAATATCTTGAATGGGCCTTTGCATGTCACATGGCTGTAGCTTTTATTTAGCTCACAAATGACGCGCCTTGGACTCCACATCCACAGTTTAGATGCTTTGCACCTACTTAATATTCCAAGCCTCCCAGATCGCAGCATACGCTGCTCATCTCCCTGCACTTAATGAAACGTTTTCAGTGGAGTCTTGACAGGACCCACAGTAAAGTGAGTACTCACGCTGAGAAGGCACCATGATTTCCTGGTGAAATATCTCTGGCAACAGCCTGATCGATACTCTGTGAGAAAATATGCCTTTGGATCAGTCATGGAGCCGTGGGTTTAACAGCACACCGCCATGTCCCTACCTTATTGATTAAAGGCTGCTTCATGTGTCATAGGTGTTTAATTAATCATTGGGTGGGAAAATCTAGTCACGGCATGATGGGGAATATTGTAGCCCAGAGGCTCGGGAATCTGAACTCGACTTCTGGCTTTAAGTCTGTCGCGTTTGCCTGATTTTCAGGGTTTTTGCATTTCAGGTTTGCATTCCCATTTTCTGCCCTGTACTTCCCTGAGACAGGCTCCAAACTCACTGTCACTCAGTAGTAGATAAGTAGTCTTGATTATGGATTTAGAGGTGTACCGTATCATGGCTGATACATGAATATATTGTTGAATGTAACGTTTACAGATCTGCTTCTCAAAAACCACACAGTTCAACCAATAACATTTTAATTCTATCCTCGGTGATCCAGACCTGCAAACGATTGATTATAAGTCACATTTGTAACAATTTGGAGGAATAAATTATGTCAACCTTTTCTTTTAGAGAGGAATTTCCCTGCGAGTTGTGCACAAAATGGCCCATCAGTCTAGGAAGCTAAATGATGTTTTACGCTAATGATTACTGTGATCTGTGATATTTATCAGGGCTGGAGCCATGTGATATTTGCATCTGTTGGGATGGTGAACAGATCCACGAGGAGAGGCCTGGAGGAGTTTATCAGCGCCCTACAGGTGGGAGGTGCGAGGCAGAGCGGAGCAGCCATTCATGGCCGCCTGTCTGCCTCTAGCGAAGGACAAAGTAACACAAAAGCCAGAGGCACCTCCTTTGTCTCACATATCGGTGTATAAAGGCTGCCTGTTTCTCATTTGAAGACTTGTCTCCTTGGGAGGGGCTCTGTGCGAGAGGTGTGGAGAACAGTGGGCCAGTCAGACTGCAATATGTTTAAAGGCTAGGGGTAGTTGGCCACACCCCTACGATGGGGGGGGGGGGGGTTATACGGTGAATTGAACATGGTAACAATAGGGCACATATGGATTGATGCCAACCGCACTGTACCTCACAGACAGATTGCTGATGCAGTGGGATTTAGACCATCTAAGTCACAGAAACACACCTGGACAGGCTTAATGTCTCAGTTACTTCAAAGTCGAATTAACGACTAATATTTTCACATGTATGATCTGCACGGAGACATTCTATAATGAGAATCTCATGTTATTCAGGTTGTAGTGGGTTTAATTATTAAGGAATACATGATATTTTATATTGTGTTATTAAGGGAGACAAAATATCTAGTATGTAAACCTCCATTTTAGAGAAGGAAAACAAAATCAGTGCACGGCAGGCTATGTTCCCCCTGAATTTATCTGTAGAAGGTTACATTGATCCTGTTTTCTCCTGATAATCCCAAACAGGCGTCTTGCTCTCTTCCTCAGGCTGGTGTCGATGTGGTTGCACATCAGTAGGAGTCTGTGTATGAGTCAGCGGGAGCCTGATCTCCGGCCTGCTGGTTTGTTTTGGGACGGGTCGAGCCCGGAGACTCTGCCGGCCCCAGGGGTTCCTCAGAGAGCCTTCAGTGGTGGCTTATCAGATCCTAGCAGCCTTCCATCGAGTGAGGCATGGCGGCCTCCTCTGGCTGACCTGCTGTCACCCCCGCTGGTGCCACAGCTTCCACCTGCAGCTATAAATCATCAGCAACATCCTGAAGTGACACAGGAGATGACCTGTAAAAACAAACAAGCAGTCAAAAGCAAACCAGTTATGAATATTTTTATTGTTTTAATGGAACTGAAGCAAGCTGGGGTTTCTTTCCACCCAAGCGCCCCCTCCCAGAGAATCCTACTGCCCTCCCTACCTCAGAGAGATGGTGCGTCCACCCCCCCACAGGCCTGTTTGAGCTCTTAAAATATTTAAAAAGCTATCCATACTAAACAGAGTAATTGTTATGTGCTTTTTCACAAGATTGTTACTCAAAATAAATGTAGCATAAATAAAGAGGATTTTTTTACATCGTTGAAGCCAATGGAGTTGGGCTGGATTTTTGTTAGGATGTCGATATCCTGCAAAGGTTTGCAGTTTGAGTCCATGGGACATCGCTGTCATGATTCCCTTTTTTTATTTTTCATGTTATTTTAGTCAGGCATGTAGGAAGGGCAACTAAATGTCAGACCATCCAGGAAGTGGGATTGTAGGGATTCGTTATGCTATGTGGCTCTGGCTGCTTCTCTGTAACACAGGGACACCACTGTGGTTAAGAACTGGATCCTGTGGAGAGGCCTGGGTTGTTTAGAGGATGTTGGGGGTCCTGTGGGGAGACTTCAGGGCGGCACAGTGAGATTCGGCAATGGCAAAGCGGAATGGCCTACAGTAATTGACATGTTGCTGAAGGCCCCCTGGGCACACACCTCTGGGCTCCACCCGTGATCAGGATCAGGGTCATGCATGGTCACATGACCAGCAGCTGGTCCACCCGTTGTAGGCTCTGAGCTGCGACCAAAAGGATTAAGGCTGAAATTCATTGGAGCCTTTAAGGACGGCGCCCTGCTTGCTTCAGCCACTGCACAGTTTATTACACGTCCTGCCGCAAATGGCTCAAGATAAAAAACTGGAAAAGCTAAAGATATAAGTCCATGATAAATGAATGCGACAAGCCATGCAACACGTCTCTCTTTGGAAAGCACATCCAAGTGAAATTGTGCTGCGGGGTCACTCACAATTATCCCAGTTGAATAATTGCCTTCCAGACATTACATTACACTAGAAAATTAGACTGGGGTGTCTTGCTGGCGTGCCGCCATTGAGGTGAGCACACCTAGCGGCCGCCTCCCTGCTCCCCAAGTGTCACACAGGAGTCATATGTTATTTGAGGCTGACAGGGCCTCCCCAAGCACACCTATGGCCTTGGGCATCAGATTCTGTAAACAAACACAAACGGAAAAAAAAGTGGATTAAATTCTGCAGCAGCACAAATATCCAATTCCACTGAAAAATCCTCCTCCTCTGTCTGCTCATCTCGGCCGAGGATGCTGTCATGCTGCAAGCAGGAGACTCCAGAAGATATGTCACACTAAATGTCCGTCTGGGGAAATCTTATTCTTTATTTATATATGGAGAAGTCAACTACAAAAATACTGATGTCAAAGAAAAGAGGAAAGGCCAGACGATCTATTAGCATTTATCACCAGGTTAAAGAGAAGCCTTGTTGTGTATGGCTGAGTCTCAGGCATCAGGTTTGCCAGCTCTCACGCATCTGGCGTGACCCTTGTACATTCAGACTCTCGCATGCACTCAAGAAAACTTGTGGTAAATCTAAATAATTCCATTAAGATCCAAAAATTAGCCACATCAGAAGTGCTTGGCTAGTTTGCAAACACTACAGACTATTTACAAGGCAACACAACTGCTACATACATGTAAATGTGTGCGCATGTTTATGCAGACTTGCCTCGAATTGAACATCTCACATCAGCCAGCTGACCAGAGTCAGTAAACTGGATGCATGGGTGTCAAACAGGAAAGGGAGCAGGGATGGAAGTGAAGTCAAATCTGCTCAGCACTTAGAATTCAATTAATTGTTATCATTTGTCTTACCGTAAATGAGCGGTGCGCAGAACACTGGCCGGAGAAAATGAAGCTGTCACCCTTTGAGTGTGTCAGCTGGCTATAGTTTTGATCTGTGTAGCTACAATATTATAATTTGCCAGTCGGATTGGATAATAATTAAGCTGTTGTAGTAGCCAAGATGAACCGAACCTATTTTACAGGGAGGGAGTGGTCGATTTATTCTAAATAGCTACATGGCAGACGGATCACAGCTAACATAATGGAAACAGGAGTGCCAGCCCAAAAAATACATCCCGTCCCATTAGCCATGGAGGATCCGGTAACTGACAAGCTGATGATTATAGGAAATCATTGCAGGTATTTGGACGTTCAGCTGAGTCCTGAAAGAAGGCGCAGGATTCTTCAGTCACACTGGACACGTCTTGCCTTAATCCAGTTATTACCCAGCTAGGTCGCATCTCCCAGCTGGAAACTGCAAACACCATTTGCATTCACAGAGGCTCAGTGGGCAGCACTGTCACCTGTCACCTGGCGGTGTGCTGTCCGTCCTTGCTCTTTGTGTCGCATTTCCATGTGTGTCTCTGTCCTCTAATGGACTTGTGTCCTCATGTGTGAATGTGAGCTTCCCACATTTAGTGTGACATTGCACTACATAATGGAAGCTGAATGACTGTT
The DNA here is from genome assembly GCA_019775915.2 of Cyphomyrus plagiostoma. Taxonomy (NCBI): domain Eukaryota; kingdom Metazoa; phylum Chordata; class Actinopteri; order Osteoglossiformes; family Mormyridae; genus Cyphomyrus; species Cyphomyrus plagiostoma. The sequence continues at coordinate 27,024,195 of JABFEA020000138.1, read as the reverse complement.
AAGTACTGGTATTACAGAAACATTACAAGTATTATAAAATGAAAAGTACAGTACAGAATGAACATATGGAATACTGTATGTATTAAATGTGTTTTTTTAGCTCCTGGAATAGTTGTTTTTTGAAGATACATGTTGTTCGGACAGCATCGTCATTTAGACATTGATAAATAAATGATCAAATACTGCTTCTGGCTTTAACTTTAGAGTAACCCGTGCCACATTTACATTTGAAACTCCACAGCTGGAGACCACATAAGTGAAAAATATATCTGCAGAATATTTAAGATTCAGGCTGGTAGGTGGATTTCGGAGGCCACTGGATTTCAAATGTACAGGTTAAAAATAACTGTTTTATCCTGCAATTTGGCTCTCCACTGGAAGAAACTCCCAACACAGAACACTGTGTGATGTATATAATAAACATAACTACAGGACATCATGAAAAAGAACAAGGTATGTAAGAGGTGGCATTAACTTGAATGAATGGAGCCCGATTACAGGACATCTGGGACACTGTGCACTCTGCTTTTGATGTGGCTAATTTTTGGAGGTCTACCATGCAGAGACACGTGGTGTGACCCGCGATGGTTCCACGTCTAGGTGGCCTGTAGCTCCTCCTCACAAGAGACCTTAAAAATATAGTGGCATTAACCAAGCAGCATATTCAGCCGTAGCAGTGTGTGTGTGATGGACATTTAGCAGGGCTGCTTTATTCATGACAGTTTTCTGGTTCATCATGTCATGAAAATAAGAATTTACCACATATATTAATGAGCAGGTCTGTACATAAATCCTTTCACCTTATTGAGTGCTAACTGTACACATACAACAAAATGGATTCAGTATTAAAAAAATACTCGTTTACTCTTAGACTGTGCTAAGTTTCAGATTCAATATTTTAATGTTTCGGTGATGTTTATACATCCACTGTATAATCCTAACATTTGAGGTTTGGGCATGACCAACTTTTGAGTGATGTCTTAACCTCAACACACTGCCTACACTAAATGTCTCAATAATATTCTCATTCTCCCAGCATGGTTTCTATACACAAATCTTTATTTTCAGTCCATTTGTATGCTTGGGCTTCTGCCCCTGAAATCAGGCTCTTACAGGAAGTGATGTCACTGCTTGGTACCCTTTGCCTTTGCTAGATTCTGCACTGTGTGGCTCCAGGATTACCACAATTAGTTTAGGATAATGACCTTCAGTCACAGGAATCTATTCTTTCACCCAACGGGCTGCCATTCTCAAAGAATCGTTTGTAACGATAAAAGAAGAAGCCGACATGATCACACGGGCAGCTCTTTTGCAAAACGACGTACAATGTACAGTACAATTTACAGCAGCCTTCAGTCTGACTCCTACTATTGAAAGCCAAGTGGTCTCATTGCCACCATCATTGATGTGTTCAATCAAGGCCAAATGACACAATACATTAACTGGTAACAATTTCTCCCAAGATTAAACACCAAAACCCTCTTTTTCAGTGGATAATTTTTGTACAATTTAAAGGAAAAATCCATTTCCAGATCTGGAGATTACAGGCATACATTTTCAAGGGACCCAGAGTAACATGACTCCAATATCGGTACAGAAGGCCTGATCTTAAATGTCATCCTTCGCCCTTTTGTGCTAAGATATACAGACGCCCCTCTACTTATGAACGAGTTATGTTCAGAACGGCCTTTCATAACTTGATATGTTCATAAGTCGTTATTCAACATCATTTTAAGGGTATAGAATGCTGGGAGTACGCACGCTACGCTACTGCGTGGCAGGAGTAGCGGCCAGAAGTCATACTAGGAGGAATTGGCATGCAGAAAAAAAAATTGTTGCAGACAGGAAGCAGGAGCCCAACGAACACATTTTGGACTTTGTATGTGTTTGTATGTCTGAAAGTTTGTAAGTAGAGGAGCGTCTGCAGTCAATTTATTAACGAGTTACATATATTAACAAATAAACAATGCAATGAAGATGAGTTTTGATCTTGCTTCTAACTTCACTGACTTCACTTACCTGGGATTAAATGCCATTTCCAGTAAGAACAAAATAGATTTCTGATACTCAACACCATGATATAATGGTGCCAACCTGAAGGCTCGTGGGATGGCACCCCTCATCTGGTGCCGTGGGTCACAACGCCGGCCGGCTACAAGCTCTCATTCTCAGCTGCATTGTCTTTTGGCAATTTACCACTGGCGTACAAGAACCAGGCCATAGCTGACTACCGCAAAGAGACTGGGTTCATTTGCCTTCAGGTAAAGGGACTGAGCACATACAGATGAATGAGGGTTTTAGCCACTGTTGCTGACATAAATTCTCTTGGCTCATGTAGCCCTCGATGACTATCTGGGTTTGTCAGAATTTTCCCAGCATGCGGGTCTGGGTGCTGTGTCACATATCAAACAATCACACTGATTTCTCTCTGAATAACAATATGGTTTCATCCCTGGCTTGTCTTCATAAATTTCCTTCTTGATTCAAGACGTGGACACTTGTTAAATGTGAATATCAACATCACCACAAATAAACAGATACATGCACCACACAGGCTGAACAGTTCAGCTGAAAAAAATCTTTTTTTTTTTTTATTGGTCAAGGAACAAGATCAGCGTTGCAGTTACTAATTCAATTCTACTGATGATGAATAGAGCAACTTCACTCTTAACCATCAAGTCTACTGTAGCAATGACATCAACGGCTAATTTAATTTTTAAAAACAGAGATGTAATGGTGCAGCATTGTAACCTATTTCATGGTTCAATGGGAAACCAGGGAGTGTAGATTTGCAATATACATCCATTCTTCCAAATTTGCTGATCCAGTACAGGGCTGCGAGGAGCCTGTATTCTATTCCACTAAGCAAACAGCGGTGAACAGGGAACATCCTGGGCTGGATGGCAGTCCATTGTAGTGCTGGTGCACACACACACACACACGCACGTGCAAAGAAAGAAAGCAAAATATAAGGACAACAAGTTTGATTGCCTCCTAAAGAGAGGCAATCTGTAAAGAGCCCAAAATACATCTGGCTTCTGACTGATGATCCTGGTCAGAGGAAAAAGCTCATTGTTCTCCAGAAAAACAAAGACCAAATGAAAATTGAGATAATTTATACATAAGTAACGAGAGTACAGTTTTTATATAGGAAACAATAACTTTGGTAGACACTGGCTAGCCTAGAGGTTCAGAATTTCCATTGTAAACTTCCTTTGTAGAGTCCTGTTAAACTCTAGCTTTGATTCATGCTCATGGAAGCAGCTCAGCTCCCATACATGGGTTTAAGGTGCTGTTAGCAGTGCAGTGCAGTGCCATGCGGAAATAGTGTCATAGCGGCAAATAAATTCTGCCTGTAATATAGCCCTGTGCCACAAGCAGGCTCGTTCCCCACTCTCTCGCCTCCTTGCTGATGTCATTCCTGCCCTGATCTCTTTCATGTGCAGCCGTTTGTCAGACATTGGTGTAGAATGGCCACCCATGCCCTGGCACGCTCTCCACAGCAGGGCTGCCTGATGTCCCACCTCGGACAGACATCAGAGCCAGTCCCTCCCGCTCCACTCTCTGTGAAAACAGGACAGTGTCACCGTCACAAACAGCACAGTAGCAGTTGTAGACCCTTTTAATTAGGAAGGGGCTTACTGGTGCCAGTTGTTCTGTTATGAGGCCCAGATGTATTTCACCTTTATGTCCGCCAAGTATTACTTATACTGGATTGCCAGCATTAAGAAGCAAAAGACACTTTTGAATAACTGAGGTTATTTATGCAGTGCTTTGCAGTTATATTTTACAGTCTTTACAAATAGACTGCACAGCAAAAAAAAAGTCGCCATTTGAATGTATATTAGCAAATACTGAAGAACCAATGACTGGATCATTATTACAACTCAGAAATGTTATGCAGGAATAAAGTCAGTAAGTCAGTAAGTACCTGAATCTACTGAATGGCCAGGTTACACCTCCATCCATCATCAATGGATTGTTTGCTTCCCTGTTGACATGAGCATATTCCAGGACAAGAATGCCAAGATTCATTAGATTCGAATTTTCAAAGAGTGGTTCAAAAAGCATGAAGAATCATTTTTACGCGTGACTTGGTCACCACAGAGTTGTGACCTTGACCTCACTGAAGGTCTTTGGTACGTGCTGAAGGAGGCTTTATATGGAGTTGTTCAACTCACTTGTCAGTACAGGATCTCGGTGAGAAAGGAATGAATCTGGATGAAAATAAAGGGTGAGATGTTGCATAAGCTTGTGGAAACAATGCCAGGACAAATGTGCGCCATGATCAAAGCTAAAGGCGCCCCAACGACAAATTCAAATGCCGTCTTTTTTTTTTGCCTGACCATTGTATGTCACTCACGCTGATTTCTTGTGTAGACTGCCCTGCTTCCACAAGTTTGTTTTTTTTTCCTGTAGTTTGCTTTACACCAAGAGAAGTCACTCAACCAACCAACGCACCTATGTTAAGCCTCCGTCAAGAAAATGTGCTTATGTTTGTTTATCGCCTGTTCCTAGCTCACAAAATTTTAGTTCATATATAAATGTAAGTAGTAAGGAGCTCTCCCCTCCATGCCCCCCCCCCCAGGGCTACCCCTGATCATACAAAAAACAACAGAAAACAGCAAAGTAACAAAAATGTGTGACTTCTAATCAAGTCGACCAGTAGTTATGAACAGACTAAACTATAAGAACATTTAGTGGCAAACTGTCTCAGCAGGAAGGCGTCCCACAGACTTCGAGACGGGTGTGTTTGTGTGCTTTTCCTGTCATTTGGTCACTCTGAATTGCCGACAGCATGTGAGTGTGTGAAATATCCTGTATGTAATTATTATCTCACCGCATGCGGTGTGCCTGACACCCCCTGGGGTTTCGGGCTGCAGAACCCCAGCGCTCTATGCTAGCAGCACGAATGGCTGTTTGATAACAGATGGACGGACGTTTACCTGACAAGGGTGGCAGAGGCAGAGCAGCAGGACCTGCCAGGGCTTTAAGAGTAGCCTCCAGGCTGAAGATCTGCATCCTAAACCTCCCTGGCCCCTGCTGACTGTGGGCTTTACAACCCTTATATTGATTTTATATCTGGAGAGGGTACAAAGAAACAGTAGAGCTCTAAGACCATAAGAGGTCAGAAAAGGTCACAGGCGAGCTGCTTGGGGTGCCCGGCTGTATACGGCCTAGCCGGCTCATTTCAACGCAGGTCACCGTGTTTGATTCCTGAGCTCTGCACCAAGGTCAATCCCGGGTGAATGGCCTTTGCCGGCTGAGCATGACATTTCGGCATATAGTACGTTGCATGCAGTCTAGGTCCCTTAGTCATAATATAATTGACAGAGCACTTTTTCAAGAGATAGTGGGTGATTCACTTTGCATCATAAATGATATGCTTTTAAAAGTGTTATTATTATTATTATTATTATTATTATTATTTTGCTTTTCCACCTTTTAAAAGAATTAAGAATTAACTCAAGACTATTA
>JABFEA020000138.1:26991885-27012045 GCA_019775915.2 Cyphomyrus plagiostoma | reverse complement strand
TAGAGCTAGCTTCTGCAGCCGAGGATCGGATCACCAAGGTCCCCGACTTCGGCCACTGCCCAACTCACACTGCACCCAACCCCTATAGCCCCTCCTACAGGTGGTGAGCCCATTGGAGGGGGCTTTACAAATTGGGGTGGAATAAATATGACAGTGGACCAAAAGAATCCTTCTTTCGTAATTTCTTAGTGAATGTCATATAAATCGGCACCAAAATTTGCTTGCAAGGTTTTATCATTTTCATACATTTTCTTGGTGTGACCAGTACAGAGGCTCACTGAGCCCAGATGTCAGCTTGGGTAACGCAGGACTCAAGGATGTGCTGGACAGGGAGGACATGCACTCGCAACAGGCAATTCAAACACAAAACCAGGCAAACCAGACACTTGGATTTGTGGAGGAATCCCATTTCCTTCCAGAATCCACTGTGACCCACTCACCATCAAAATGAACAACAAAAAAATTTTTTTTTTCACAGTTTTGGATATCCACATATTCTAGACAGTACGTACTACCATCTACGCTTGTGGATTGTTAACAAGACAGAAAAAAAAAAACTTTTTCATATATACCGTAGCGCTGGTGAGATCTGTGCATCCCAGCATGCCTCACGAGCTTTCGTGTATATAGCCCTGTGTCTGTGTAATTGTAAATAGCCCTTTTATTGTTGTTGTTATGGTTATATTGCATTTCTGATCGTGGCATATATGTTTGCCTGTATCTTGTGTGTACCCTGCCCGATCCTTGCGTGTTCTTAGGTTGCATAACTCTCCCACTGTCTGTGCACCGTACAGTTCAACGTCTGGCCGCCTTGTGTTTCTACTGTGTGTATTTGGGTTTGGGGCTCGCTGCATATGTGCTACAGTCCTGTTCAGGACTATCGTAAAGAGCGCGTTCTGTCCCGGCAAGCAAATCTCTTTGTTCTTCGCTGCTCTTACAATGCCTTGGTGCACCTGCTGCGACATGTGTCAGAAGGGGGATTCCAGAAGCAATCCCACTGCGGCGGCTACGTGGGTGCGGATGAACATCATCCAGCAAGCCTGCTCCAGCCCGGTGGACCTGGAGGCATCAGGGAAGCGACGAAACAGAAGAGGTTGTGGTTCAAGAGAGAACACAGCCTGCATGGGAAAGCTCCTCTGCTGGAACCGCAGCAAGACGGGGTTCTGGGTACGTGGTCAAAGCCGCCAGTCGAGGGGCAACGGTGGGAGAAAAATACCGCTCTGTCCTTCTGAGGTGCCTCGGACTGGTGCGGCGTGATCTGAAGCTGGCCCTAGAGCTGCATTCTGCTTCAGCATGTGTAGAAGCTGCCCCTGCCAGTCCATCAGACCCCCAGTCCTGCGGCAGCATGCCCCAAAGCCACTTCTGCCATCCCCTCAACTCCCAGTCTGAGACGGTGTCGGTGCCTGGGGAAGGCAGGAGCTTCAGGACACTCTGCTTCTTTGTCGGGCAGCCAAGGCTCAGTGCATGGCAGCTGTGAGGAGCTTTACCACCCCAAGCACAGCAAGCTGGCCAGCTGGGAGCAGGAGCGTGACCACCAGGCGCGCCCGGCCGAGGTAGCGGAGGTGGCATGAGGGGGCTGGGAGACGGCGTTGCTCAGCTGGGAGGAGACGTGTCACAGTTTGGAGACCCAGCTTGCCCAGAAGCACCACAAGCACATGAAGGAAGGAAAAGGAGCTGGGGCCCAGAGAAGGCCGCACCACGGTGTGACCTCAGCAGCTCCCTGCACTTCCAGCCCCAGGAGAAGGGGGCCTGGCTGTGCGTGTGTGGGGTGCCCCAGGGAGGTAGACCCCCTGGAAGAAGTATTAGGTCTGCTTAAGGTGCGCCAAAGGAAGGGTCATTTTTCGAGGGGTTATGACATGCCAGCCCCTGCTTGCAGCTAGCCACGCCAGCGCTCGGGGAGCTACCTGCCCCGTCACTGGAGCCGATGCGCCGAAACCTGGGACTCACTTCTGAACTGAGGTGAGGACTGGGGAGTGGTGGTCGCCAGGACTGTTGACAGTGTAGCGCTGGTGAGATCTGCACATCCCAGCATTCCTCGCAAACATGAATATAGCCCTGAGTCTGTGTATTGTACATAACCCTTGTATTGTTGTTGATATGGGTAACTCTCCCACCTTGTGTGCACCTTACAGTTCGGCGTCTGACCACCTTGTGTTTCTGCTCTATGCATTTACTTTCTCAGTCCTAATTCACATCAGTGCAGCCTTCAAAAATACTATTTCCAGGCAAAGGTTTTGGATTACAGAAAGTCACAAAAATTCAGAGGTAGAAAATTAGCACAGGAACATGCTAACTAGCACACCTGTGAAGCTGTAGAGCAGCAGGTGTACTCATTATGATAGTGATTCTCAAATCTCTCTTTGGGTCCCCCCAGCTGCTACATATAATTGCTGCATTCTGACACCAGAACACCTGATTCAGCTAACAAGAGGCTTTGTGATTGAGTAATTGGCTGAATGAGCAATTAATTGCTTGAATCGAGGAGAGGTTTGAAGGCTCCTGGACTGAGGAAGTGGACATGGTACCAAGATTTTATGGCCAACATGGTGCAGTGCTGCTGGTCCCATGGAAAAAAAAAATAATAAAAGGAATTGTAGGGAAAATGAAAGATTTTATAATATGCAAATTGGCTTTAACAAAAGCTGTACCTACACACGCACACAAAAGAATAAGGCAATAAGAATGATCAACCATACTTAGAAAATTCCATTAATGGGACCCAACTTTCTTACGTAAACTGTGGAATAACTGCAGGAACTATTACAATGAAATATTTTCCAGTGGATGGTGTTTCTGTATGCTTTTAACTGAAGCATGTTCATTTCTACTAACCTGACATGTTGCCATTCATCTTTTATTACAATGTTATTTTTACTGCCATTTATCTATCTGTATTTCATAAATAGTGTCGCGTGAGTTTTGTTCTGGTTGTATGTTTTTTAGTGTTTCCTGTAAAAAAAAAAAGAGGTAAAAGTTTATTATACCTTTACACAGTAAAAGAAAACATCATGTCTATATTAAATGTTTAATTTATATTCATCCAGAAATATTTCTTTTTTTCTAAATTTACAAAATGGCCGGCTAAAGATGCAGCAGCCAGTCCTTAGCATTCCCACTGATGTTCCTGTGGCTGCAGTGCCCTGTCCAGCTCTCTGTCCAGCTCTCACCCAGTGAATTTAAAATCATACAGGAACTATGTGTGGTGCTGGAGTCCAGTGTGGAGGTGGTAGGCGTCAGGCAGGGAAGGTGGTACCTCCAGTTTGGTGACTGCCTGTGCTCCAGGCTTAAGGCATGTAGGCAGGAACATGAAGACGACTGGCAGCAACAAATCTGTCTCCATTCTCCTGAGGTCCTCTGAGACCAGTCCTGCAAAACTGAAGCTTTTTTTTGTTATATCATAAGAAACATTTTACAGAAAATAAAATAAGTAGGAGAGACTACATTAAATATAATTATTTTTGTAATGTATCCTTTTACTTCCTTTAAATATTAAAATATAAACAAACTGTTAAGATAATAACACTAACAAAAAGATATGATATAATACATTTGATATTTGACACAAATGCTACAGATAAGTGGGGTTGCAATTATACAAGTAACCCTATCAATCTGACAGTCTATGGACACACAAGAAAAACAACTACTGACTTCTCAAAAATGTAATGCACATGAATTAAATATGCAAAAACAAGAAATATGTTTATTTCAAGGCCAACAAAATGCAGTGTATATTCATATAATAGCTACACAATTTGTCTTTTTCCAATTTTGTGGGGACTTTCCATTCATTTATATGGGGAAAACTCTAATCCCAACATGACAACCTTAACCCCTACCCAGCCCTAACCATAAATAACCAAACATAATAAAAGACTATTTAGTTTTTGATTGCATTTACAGATCTTTGCGGGTGGTCCCCATAATGTGAAAACGACATTTTATCCCCACAATGTAATATAAACATAATACACAGGCGCGCACACACACACACACACACACACACATACACACAGTATGTATAGATCTAGCATCCAAAATGTCACCAGTCTGTTACATAACTATTTATGCTTTTCTAGCTTAAATGATATTCATTGAAATCTTTGAATTGAAATTTATTAAATTCTTCTTCCTGCCATTCATATTCAATATCCCGTTACGTATGGCCAATTCAATTCAAATTTCAATTCATGAATGTAATGTGGCACAACTCACAAATTCTGAATTTTGCATGGCCCTGCTGCAGAGACCCCTTTCCAGCATCAATGAGCTGCTGATTCATGGCTCTGCTTTGTTTGTGCCAATGTAGTCACTCGAGTGGAAAAGAGGACAAACGCATTACTGCTGGACAGAAGTCTTCGTGGGTCAGAACCGTGAGGGGAAACTGAAAATAATAAGACATGCGACTCTGCCTCAAAGTTGTTGTTGTTTTTTGTAGCAGAGAGTTCTACTGGAAATTTGATAACAGTTCAGCCAAACCCAGACAGAAATAGAGATTGACTCAGTCTAAGAAAGATTTTTAACAGAGCACTTAATATCCTATGGTCAGTGAGAGATGTTTCTTGGTCACAATGGCCTCTGGAGTCCCTGAAGGTGAAAGCGGTGGACAGAGGGGTACCATTGTCACTCCCTTCCAATCCTACTTGTTTTGTCACAGGCTGCCTGCGAGCTCTAATAAACGCACAGATGTTCTGTGTTTTATCGCTGGCATGGGAGAATGGAGAATGTCTATTTATCAAGGAGCAGGAGAACAGCATCCAAAGGTGTCAAGAGAGACTGACAAGATTAATAGCAACTTTTCACTTGGTCTCTAGCTGCCTAAATAACATCAGCATCAACAACTCAGATGGATGTAAATCACAAGGGAGGCAAATTGTTCTGAATATTCTAAGAGCTGGTATTTGGAAGCAAATCACATGTAATGTCCCTAATTCTTCATTTTAAACTGCTAATGAATTTTAAAACACACACACACACACACACACACACACACACACACACACACACATTGGAAAATCATTCAGTGGTGGTAGTCTTTTGACATTACAATATTTATTTTCAACATTTGTTAAATAGGCAATCATTTGGAGTTCTGGAATGGATTAACTTCATTTACATTATTTCTTATCTGGAAAATTTATTTTTTACTAAAGAGGGTGGTGAATGCGCATATGAAACTGGTGGGGTTTGGTACCTCCAACAAGGTTAAGAACCACTGCCTTAAATACTGACTTACCAGGTTCACTGAGGCAATTTCTTGCTGTACCCAGTAGTTCATTTAAACTGAAAATGTGAATCTGTAAACTTTCATGCATTACCTGTAAATCTGCTACAGGGGTTAAGGGAACATGGACCTCACTCCAAGGGGCACAGGGTAGGGATATGGTGGACTTCACAAGACACCAACCCATCTCCCACCTGTATATCTGCTGCATCCTATGCCTGAACGGGGAGCGGCGAAGGAACTCCAAGGGACAGGGGTCCAACAAACAGGGAGCAGCACAAGACAAACGATAATGACCGATCTGAGCGACAGTGGAAGACGTAGACTGATATACATAAGACAAGCCGAAACAACAGGACTCAGGTGATCACAGTCGGGAATCACATGAGGTAAACGAGGGGGTGTGGCACACAGGAGGATCGTACGAGCAGGTCATGACAATATCCATCTGTCTTCCATACTTGCTTCCTATCCGGGGGCACATTGGATTGTCATATCAGGGGACTGCGGAAAACCAGAGAACCTGGAGGAAAGACCACAATGACATGGGGAAAACACGGGCCAGAGATTTGGTCTCTAGAGGTGTCATGCCATCCCCAAACCCTTAATCACTATGAACAATTTGAAGATATCAATGAGCCAAAAGTGTTTAGATTACAGGAGGAGGAGTATGCCAGAGTGTCCAGAGGGAGGACATTTTAGAAATGTAATTTGGATGCGTAAACTCTTTTATCCTGCCTCATGCGTACGGCTGATTGAGGTGTTGTTGGATTCCATGCAACAGAGCGGAAATCAACCCTAAACAAAATATTTGCTGATAACAAGCATGTGACGTCTCAAAAGTTTAAAAGTCCCATAGCATCCCTTAAGCTCTAAAGGAGGCTCAGGCACACGTTTGAATTTAGGTTTTAGATGTGCAATTATGATAAAAGGTTAAACAATGACTCACAGTTGTCAACATGGCCGTACAGGATTGTTTCTCAGACACTTGAAGGGTGATTCACTGGAAGAGGAATGGTAGGCCTTCAACCAAACACGATGTCTGTGTTGGCTGCTTGGGTATAACATGTATTGACTTTTCCTAGAATGCAGCTTTATTCTATTGGTATTTATATAGATGATGTTCCCAAGCTCTTTAACAAAGCTTTCATGACAATATTGCAAATTGATCTGAATCTAGTTGAGGTCCATGTGTGCTTCAGCATTTGAGTGGTACTTATTCCATGGCCTTATGATGTGGACTTCAGGGTTAGGGGATTGGAGTCCATAGGATTGTAGTTAGTCTGTGAGGTTGTTGAATCCTGGGTTGGGTGGGACCCTTCACTAGAAATGTAGCTCGAGAAAGAAAGGAGATAAAAAGGATAGCAAGGAAATGATAACAGTAGGACAGAGGAAATAAATATTCCCTCGTTGGGTATAGATGGCGGGACATAATGAAGCGGATAGAGTGGGTCGTCCCTGTGTTCTTCAGAACTGTCTGTGGGTGGCGTAGCATAAACTCCATGGTCTGAGGTAGGATTCAGGGCTTACAGCTCACGGAATTTAAAATTCCTTTCAGGCTTCAAGAATATTTTGCAAATGACAAAATGCTTCCAGCTCAGGGGACATCTCCCCCCCTCCACCCCCACTACATTTCATGTCTTCAAAGTCTGTGTAAGGATGACGCTTGTAGGGTTCCTGTGGGTTAGGAACTCCTGTAGATGTAAGCCGAACCTCGAAGAGACGTACGTCTGCCTCAGGAACACAGCGCAGCTCCTCCAAAAAAGGGCATGGAAAATAATCCTCAGCTCCGGACCGCCCTGCTGACCCCCAAGAGGGAGAACAGTTCAGTCGGTGGCAAGGAGATGGATGAGGCGAGAAGGAAACACAACAAGGTCTCCATCTGGGGCACGTTAACAAAATCGAAGATGACCCACCACATAAGTCAAAGGCAGAAAAAGATCAGGAAGAGATACTGCAGTCTACCTGCCCGGCTGGACAGAAGCCTTTCCTCCATCTTGTCTTCAATCAGAACAAATGACAGTTCAAGGCTCCTGAAGATGTAACCTGTCCAGCTGGAGTCCCTATATGGAACAATATGATTGTAATGTGTTTTTTTTGGAAAGGCTTGTTTACCTTTCCCTGAAGCTATCTGCTTCCTTCAGACCACACAGGTCACTTGAAGAACACGAGCAGCATCGGTGTCTATGACTCGCACTGCATCTGACCACTCAGTGTCGACTCTCTCAGGCTTCAGTATCAGTCTATTTCCTGGGAACCTGTAAGATGCTCTGAATTAGGGCCAGGCATCCCTGGGCTCATTCTGGAGAGCCATATGGTCTGTTAGTGTGTTCCCAGGTTTAGTAAATTAGACTTGATTGAGTGGTTGACGTATCACAAAATGTACATTTAAATTATGGTGGAAAGACTGTCATTGAGGAAGCACCATCATTTTGTTTCTTTATAGCATACAGAGTGTAGGGGTTGACTTCACCACGAGGTTGTAAGTTTGAGAGCCACCCCCAGCTCTGTGTGAAGTATTTTGCCTATATTCGCATTTCTGCAAACAGTGCATTCATGTCTCCAAACTGCCTTTAATGTGACTGGGATGTGGCGTGCCCCCCAGGGTGTCTCCTGCCTTATGTTCTTGGTTTCTGTTTCAGACAGGGCTTTTGACTCACCCTGACCCTGTATCATGTTAATGGTTGTGGAAGATGGAAGGGTAACACAAACCTTTTAATGCATGGATCATGTAGTAAGATAATATACAAAGTAATTTACTCAGTAGGTAACCAGATTGTCCAGTTACTTAACTGGTCAACTAAAAATAAATGAACCATTGTTTTAAAGAAAAAAATAATATTGTGAAAATGTATTAGTTTTTGAGCATTACATTTTCAGGTCATATACTACTCAAGATTTAACTGAGATTCATCATGGGATAACATTGAAAGCATTTGTTTAATGTACATAACACATTGACTGTAATATAATTAATTCAATAATTATCCAAAGTTACTTAAAATGTCTGCCAGACATTGTAAAGATCAGCTTGGTTTTATTTTTCCAGCATTTCCCCACCTACCACCTCTCAGTTAAACAGACACAGCACACTGCCTTGCATCCATTGTCAGAAAAACCGGATAGCCTGATGATTTGATGTGTTTTGTACTCAGCATCTACTTTTTAATGATGGTGATCTTTTCATAGCAGTGGATCCCTGTCTGCTAGCTAATGCTTTTATTATAACAGTGTCTGACCACCACCAATACTTGGCCTTGTTTACATCCAGATAAGCTTGGTTTTCTCACACCAAATCCAGGGATAATGCAGGAAAGAAGATCATGATCAGATACCATATCTGTAAGGTGAGCTAACCATGGGCAACAACCTATACTATGCTGTTGAAGTGAAGAAGCTTACATACTGGTTGTAACTACTGGTTTTAGAGAACAAATCCTGAAAATGTTTACCAATTAAGTGGTTTTGTAGATCAGAGCTTCCAGCTCACTGTTGCTGTTCTGTTGTTCCAATATTTGATTGCTATCCTTCTGTAGAGCATTTACAGTGGTGTGTGACTACTACCGATTGAATAGTATGTTAACTGCAAGATATTTCTGCAACTATTCAACCTAAGTGCTTACTTTAAGGGGATTTCATGAATTCCCCTTCTGGGAAATTGAAGCCGTTTCCAGGGTCGAGCCATTCAGCGTTGCAACATGTTGATGAATTTTCAGAAGACACAGCAGGTGGCTATAAAATACAGGACTCAATTTTTCAACTAAATTACAAACGCTAGAATCGCTCACCATCAATTCCGCCACACACAAAGACGTGCATATTTAGTGTGACATTCTGCTCACGGTCATTCAAATGCAATTAATCCAAACTGCAGGAACTCAGAAGCACAAGAATGTTTTTAAAACAGAAATGTTTGCGCGTCTCAGCCAGGAGAACATCTGCTTAATTAAACTTGGATTCATAGCAGGATGTAGCTTCTAAACGTCCGTCAGACACTTCTGCAGCAGCAACCAGCGACAGGGTAGCTGTACACCTTGGGCCTCCCACCAGCAGGGCGGCGTCACCACCATGCAGCTTAGGGTACCTGAGTGTCCTCCAGGCCCACTCTGCTCCAGGATATCAATCAACCCAAAGAGTAGCTTGATGGTACCTTTATCTGCTGCTCTATTCCAGATTTCAAAGAGACACAGCATGGAAATGACAAGATGATGTAAAAAACGAGCCCTGCCCTCATGCAGTGATGACGTCAAAATTTGTAAAATGGGTAATTTTGTATATAGTGTGGCTCTGCTGTACCAATCAGAGCTGCGTCAGGGAATGAGGAAGTGTTTTGCCAAGAAGACAAGGAAATTCACATCAATTCCTTTTGTGCAATCAAACAGAAAATGAAAGGAAAACAAATAATCGTCCTCGTGGAATTTTACATTTTTCAGTTAAGCCTGGCATTCTAATGTGTTTACATGATATTTTTCTCTTCTGTTTGCAACCGACTAAAACATAACAAAAATAAGTATGCACCAAGTATGAGGTCACCCTTGTGGACATGCTGGGACACTTTTAGCTAAGGTCAGTTGAATTTGATTTCCTTTGGAATATGCACAAATTACATGAGGTATATATTTATATTTGGAGTGAAAGTGATTTGCATTATTTCACATGAAATGTAGCAGTCTCAGTTGGGCACTGAATTCAAAGCAAGTATATTTCCATATCCAAGACCAAGGAGCTTTGCAAACAGCCTGGGGATGATGTGGAAATGAACCGATTGGAAAAGGGCGACTACAGGTTTAAAAGGCATCTGTTTGCAGTAAGACAATCTAAGCAGCTGAGCAAACGGGTATGAATGGCACGAGTGTGGAGATTCACTGAGGCTACTGGCAGTTCTTCAAGATCTACAGAGTCTCATTGATGTCAGCGACTTCTCAGGTCATCCAATAGCTGCCTTGCCTGTGAGACAGTCAGTAAGCCTTTTCAGAAGATGATAGCCAACGCTAAGGATTCTGTCACCCAATGAAACGGAAAGCATCTTCAGGGCTGTCACAGGTCATCACCCGGGTAACTGCACTTCAACTGTGAATATTGGTGGCCGCGGCAGCGCCATCGTGTGGGGGGAGTGGGGGGTGGGGGATGGAGAAAAAGCTGGTGGAGTTAAGTGCAGTTACAGCATATCCTTGAGAAACAAACTTGCTTCCACCTGCAAATGAGCTAGGAAAGTGATTGTGGATTGTGACCTTTTGTGACAAAAATGACCTGAACCAGCTTAAAAACCCATTTTAGAGTTGGAGATTTTGCTGTCAACCAAAAATCCTCATCCCATTTGTACAATCTAAGTGCGCTATGCCTGTTGAAAAGAGTGGGAACCACTATAGTGCTGTGGGTTTACAAAGCAATACTGGAGTTCTGGGAAAATCCGCCTTCCTTCCTTAAATTCTCAAAGACAAAAAAAATCCAATTTAGATGCATCAAAATTTCAAGTTGTAACACAACAAAATTTGAAACAGGGGGGCACTGTAAATATCATATGCCTCTCAGTTATAACCCTAGTGGTAGAGATAGAGAGCTACCACCCGCAGAGTATTTTCAAGGCCTTTTGTGAGTAGCGAGGTGGGAATATAGCGGTAAATTATTAAAGGCAATAATATCTATGAATCAAAGCAATAAAATCATCCCCACCATGCATGGAAAAAAATATGGAAAGGGGATTTGCAGTGGCAAGTGGCCTTTGGTGACATACGCAGATATGGAGCATTCGTCTGCTGCTATGAGAAAGGTGTGCCCCACCCCCGTTCAAGGCGATGGGGTCACTCTCACTTATAACAGTATATTAGCAGAAGCTTAGAAGGACTGCATTATTTCTGTGCGGTGTGCTACAGTTAATTAAGCTGATTTGCTTTGGACTACAGATCCTTAGGCACAGTGCCACCTGGTGGTACGTTGAAGAAGGTATTGTGTCATGAGCTGCTGCTAGACTCCAGATGCTGCGATTGTCCTCAGCCCTTGTCCCCATTGTAGTGAAGGCTGGGAGTTACAGTAGCATCCGCCACAATGAGGTGAAAAAAAACAAATTAACTAAATGAGCAGGAACAAAATGGCTCCGCAACATGGGGGACACTGAGATGAATGTGCTTTGCTCTCTGCACACAGAAATTGCTTAATATCATTGTTTTGCTGGATATATTTTCATCATTTCCATTTAGGTTTTTTTTAAATCAGTTTCTAGCATCAGCTTGCAGGCGCATCTGGAAGATGAGACTTAAATTACAGGTGCGGCAGTTAGAAAGAGCTGCCATTTTTCATGGAGCAACAAATTGAAGCATTTGTCAATGTGAATTTGATATAATGAAGACCCCATCCAAAGTGTATGCTCGAGTAATTGTTAATGACTGCTGAACAGGGGACATTTATTTCCTTGACCTGCAAGAGTAATTTCACTTACTATGCTTTAGGAAATTAATAAAAAAAAATATTACGGTACTTATCCTTCTTTGCATGTGCAAATGCCATTTTCTAAGCACAAAATCCAAAAGCCTTTTGTATTTGCCTGTAATTGCACTGAGCCTCAAGGATTGCTTTGCAGCAGCCTGCAGAAGTTTTTAAGGCCCCGTACCTGTCATCAAAGGCCTCTCCACCAGGGGGTGCTGTTTGAATCCCAAGCCAAGTACCCCTGAGAGGAAGCATGCATTATTGTAATTGTACAATTGAACAGTTCTTTATCCAGGGTGCAGCAACATACATGTTCAATGAGTTTTAAAAACAAGACACGAGTTTGAATTTACTTTAGATTTTCTGCAGTCCACACAAGGTCAAAATTATACATGCAGGCTGAAATACATACATGCAGCCCCTCTAATATCTGGTTAAATGTCCCTTAGCAAGTTGCACCTCGACCAGACAATTTTAGCCATCAACAAGCCTCTGGCTAATTCTGCCTGGATATTTGACCATTCTTCTTCTTGCAGGATTGGTAGAGTTCATTTAAATGGTTTGGCTTACTGGCACGGACCTGGCTTTCAAGCAGTTTTAAGGAATTTTCAAAAGGGTTCAGGTCACGGCTTTTGGAAGACCATTCCAGAAGCTTAATATTATTCTGCTTTATTCACTCCAAAACCAGTTTTGATGTGTGTTTGGGATCATTGTCCAGTTGGAACACTCAGTTGTGTCCAAGTTTCTAGCATCTAGATGTTGATTTGAGGTTAAGTTGAAGAATTTTGAGGTAGTCCTCCTTCTTCATTGTTCCATCCAGTTTGTGCAGTGCACCAGTACCACTGGCAGCGAAACAGTCCCAGGGCATGATGATACCGTCAACATGCTTGACAGCTGGTACAGTGTTCTTAGGTCTGAAAGCCTCACCTTCTCTCCCCCAAACATACCTCTTGTTATTGTGTGTAATAAGCTCAATCTTTATCTCATCTGACCATAAAGATTTTCTCCAGAAGTCGTTTGGCTTGTCCTTGTGAGCAGCTGAAAATTTCATTCGAGCTTGAAGGTGTCCATTCTGGAGCCTCTTTCTTGGTCGGCACCCTCTCAGTCCATGGTGATGTCAAACTCGCTTCACTATGGACAGTGACGCTGGTGTTCCAGCTTCCTGTTCATGGCAGGGTTGAGCCTTGGTGTTTCCTGGGTGCTTCCTGAACATCCTAACCAACGCATAAAGCACTCATGCAAAAGTAGCGGAGGTAAACTTTAAACTGATTTTTAAACTTCTGCTAGGTAACCTTTAAAAGGAATAATTAATAAAATTGACAGGATAAATATGTAATATTACTAAATGAGTAAAAATGTTTCAGCGAGACTTAAACTCCCTGTCCTATAACATCTGTACAAATTTGAAAGTAAGAAAATGCCTAATCTTAATCTAGCTGACTAGCTACACAAGAATTGTATGTTCATAACATCGCTTCACATTGTGATGTCATTCAGCACCAGTACACCAGTGGAGAACCAACACCATAAATCAATGTACTTTTGGTACCTTCCTGAAGAAGGGGGAGGGGACTTTGGAGCATGTGCAGAGTTCCTATGGCAGTTTGAGCCTGACTGAATGTATTCGTGCAGGAGGAAATCGACTCCAAATTGCATTGCATAAGAAATTCACAAACAAGAGGTGGCCATTCGGCCCATCAAGCTCGTTAGGGGAGAACTTAACTAATAGCTCAACTAATAGCATTATCTAGGTGTCTTAGTCCGACTTTCAGAAATTGAATTTGGTACGATTTCAGTCGGACTAATATTTTTACATCAGAAGTCCAATTTTAATCCGACTAACACAATAATTTGATTTTCTCAGTGTGCATGTCAGCGTAGTGCATGTCCACATCATGCCATTTTCTTGATCTTTAGGTCACAGTGCCATGTCCTACCAATCACCAGTTCACCTGTTTCCTTGACACAGAACACACAACTTTCAGGAAGCAATTTCCAAGATATGATTCACTTACACTTGATTGAGATATTGATGCAAAATCACCACTTTGTGTTCTTTGTGCACCAGCCACACATTAAGTGCCTTTCAAACTGAGCCCTTCAGAGAAACAGTTTTGAGATGCCAAGCAAGACAAGTGTGGGCCCGGCTGTAGACATACAAAGTGCTGCCATTGTTTGCCAGTGCTGTCATTTGTGCAGAAACGCAGCCGCTGAAATACAATAGAGCTCCTGTTACAAACCTAGGCTCTGACCTCGTCAAGTTAGTGGCTGTACAGAGTGCTGTTTTCCTCGAAACTCTGAGAAAAATCTTGAGGTTGAGTATAGATTTGAACTATCACAGGATTTTTGTCCATTTCCAAAACTCTGGGGTAGCATGGGGTTGTGATGAGGCTAGACTGGAGCACAGGGGGCAGAGCGAGTAAAGCCTGGGACTCCCTGCACCGGACAATCACAGTCGTATATTATTTTAAGGAAAAAAATCACTGTCATCCATTTTAGTTTATCCAGTATGCAATATAGGTAAACCTTATTCAATATGGCCATAACCCTATCAAATGGCACCACAATGCAGGGTGACATTGCAGCGGAGGCCCTGTAATTGCACTTAAACCTGAATTACAAGAATGTCAACCTATATGACCTAATGTAAAATCCGTATAAAGGGGTATCATCTAAAGGTCAGTTTGTAAAAAAACTGAAGAATAGTTAATAGGTATCATGTCTAACCTTAGACCAAAGACCTTTAACGATAACTACATCTGTGGGGTTTCTCACATGACACAGCCACCACCCCCTCCCCCCCCCACGCCAGGCCTTAAGTGCCATCTGCGAGCTGTGGGTAGCTTGGCAGGGTGATGGAGCCCAATCAGTGACCATGCAGCAGTGCAGGGCCTGCCGCCGTGACCCGTCTCCTACATTCCTATTATCTTTTTCCAAAAGACACAAAGCCACAGGTGTGTCTGAAAGTCACCAACACCATGATGGTGGAGTGGCGCAAAGGGAAGAGCGGAATTCAAGGTCAAACAGAATACGGGAAGGAGCACAGATAATATGCCGTTTTCGTCATAAATTTCCATGCTTCAAGTAAGTGATAACAAACTGACACACAAAGTATTACACACGTGACATTTAAAACTGGAGTACTACGAGTGACAATACAAAAATACTCATCATCTGGGTGTACCAGCAAACAAAACCAATAATCTCTTCTGTTGTTCCTCAAACAGGCCTTACTCTTGAGCTATGAGCTCTCAAGACCTGTACCCTAATTAACTGTTAAGTTAGACAATTACTACTGAGTGTCACTTACAAATCTTTAACAATATCATGGCAAAAGATCCTTTCAAACAGGACTTTATGGAGCAGGTATCCAATAAAAATAGAGGAGGACCAGATATCCTCTGTTGGAGCTTTTCCACTGCCACCAATATCTGCATCAATATGTATGAAAAAAACATACATTCTATATATATCATTCTTTATTATCACACATCACAATCTTGATGCATTCCCAATAATTTGGAAATTGAAACAGAATAGATTTGTAATTCTAATTTACCTGAGCTAATGGTAATTCGTTAGCATTTGATGTTAACATAACATGGGAATTCACAGATGTGCTAGAATATTAAGAAATTCACTCTCCAAACCCAAAAACACCTTTACTGAGTTAACCCTTCCAGCAGTGGAGAATGAAAGCAAGCTGAAACTGCGCTGTAACTCTTTGTGGTACAGCTTGGTCCCTGTATGCCAGCGGGAAAGCACCATATGTTGACAGTGTTAGAAAGTGACATCACAGGCCACACTTTGGTCGAGGGCAATGACCTCAACAAGTTTCCAGCTTAAGTCCCAAGACGTTACACACTTCAACAGAATTATAGAAGTCAAATGTCCAGCTATATTAAAGGATTTAAAAGCACAGCAAGAAGATGCAACCTTCAAAAATACATGTAGCAAATGGAAACACGGAGCCCAGT
Source organism: Cyphomyrus plagiostoma (assembly GCA_019775915.2). Lineage (NCBI taxonomy): Eukaryota > Metazoa > Chordata > Actinopteri > Osteoglossiformes > Mormyridae > Cyphomyrus > Cyphomyrus plagiostoma. The sequence continues at coordinate 26,996,421 of JABFEA020000138.1, read as the reverse complement.
GCTAAGAGCTAAACCACCAGGATGCCTGGGAACCAGACACACACACACACACACACACACACACAGACATGTTTATCTGGATATTGGCGGCCTGGTGGTTTGCACCCTAATTAACTGTATGTGTGTATATGTGTGTGTGTGTGTGTGCATAAAAACAACAGACTGTTAATAGGCTTCAGTGTGCTGTTGCTTAGCACATTCCATACAAACCCAGTCTTATGCAGCAACCCTCCCTATCTGTTCTGCCAAGCTAATTGTTGCAGCTGTTCTTCACATCTACCCCTCCTAGAGATGCAACAATTCCCCACCCCTCACTGCACCCAAAGGCCTGTGTTGATATAAAAACTGCCGCTGGCTCACTTTAAAACCTCGGTGTAAATCTGGCATAAATATTTACTTCAGAAATCATTTATAGTATCACCTTGAATGGTTTTTTTAGCAATGTCACAAAAGTTGTCTCCATTTAAGCCTTTATCTGTGTAATAGACCTCACAGTCACTTTGAGACCACAACAGATCTTGTTCCTTGGTCCACTAAGCACCTTCAGTAACCTTTACACGTTCTGAATCTGGATGCTAATTGTGTGCATCTTTGGAATTTGTTGTATTTCTGCAGAAATGGCACAGGTGATAACACTCAAGGTGAATAAAGTTTTACAGACAGAGGTGGTAGATTATTCTGTTTTCTGTACATCCATCCACCACAGGGGTCTGGAACCTATACCAGGAGACATGAGCGAAAGGCAGGCAATAATTATTCTCTTACATCGTTTAATAATTTGTGAAGCATTGGTGTACTGGCAAGATGCAGTATTCAGTAAATTAAAATGTAATAAGTATTGGGGGGGGGGGGTCAGATGAAAAAGTCTCAATAATCATAATGGATTAAGTTATGCTTCCAGCAGTTAAAATGACCACATTATATAATAATAAAATAGCCTTGAGCTAATGTCAAAAAAGCAAGTGACTGACGATGGGGGACTACTTGCATGCCAGAGAGACTAAGAAGAACACGAGTATTGAATTATGGCCAAGACTGAGACAGTTTGAAATAGGCAGGGAGAATACGACCAAAGCCAGTGATCCATACTTCTGACCTTCTACTAAGTACCCAGGCATCATGAGCAGTGATCTGTCCTGAAATACTGTCCGGCTATCTGGAACTTAAGCCAAATCTTCAATAAGTAAGGGAAGATAGAGAAATGACCCTCAGAGAACGAACACTGCCACTGACTGCCCTGCTAGACTGACTGTACACTCCATATTTCGCAGACTAGGCATCTTTCTGAAGACCACAGCGTAGCCTTCATGAAGGACTCAAAACAGCATGCAGGTGACAGAAATAAAAATAAGCCACAAGCAGTTATAATCTATCCAAGTGTTTCGGTCAGCCTGACGCCTACCCCAGGACGTGGTGGATGGGACACCCTGGATGGGAGGCCGGGGCGACGCAGGGCCCGCCCTCACACACACACTGGAGGCGACATGGAGATGTCAGTTAACCTAGCCACATGTTTCTGAACTGTGGGTGAAAGCAGAGCCCCTGGAGGAAACTCCACACACACAGGGCCAACGAAGTGAGCCAGAGGCATAGCCCTGGAGGTGCGTGACTACAATGCATATATACCTGATACTGTGTTCATCAGACTGCTATTAAAATGCAACATACGACCTTTGGACTTTTGGGCAATAAGGGAAAGTGAGTGAGATGCAGCTTGTTTCGGAAGATTACCTATGCAAGATCATGGAAATTTCCAGTAAGTGTATCCAGAGCTATACCACTCAAAGCACTACTATTGTGACTACAACAAAGGACTATCCTTCGCTGGTATAGAGGAAAGTGACAGGGAATGTGTCAAGGTGCACACACTCGCCTGTCTTGTTAAAGGCGATAATCAGTACAATTAAAATCATGATGCCGCCAAGTTAATTACATATTGAAAGTGCCCATGCTAATTATCTCCAGAGTGGGTTTGGTGCTCTGTAGCATCGAGAACAAGGAGACATGGTGTTTTCTGAACAGTGCATTAAACCAGGCAGGACATAATCTGTATAATTTATAAAACTTCTTATAATACCTGGTGGAGTGCTGAAGCCTCCTTTTCATTAGAGCTAAATAAATTGCTTTCTTAATGTGGCTTGCAAAGTGATGGGTGTTACGGTGCATTTAAGCACGTTCAGTTCAATAAGCGATTTCGCCTTTATTTCCCTGGTTGTGCCTTTGTTTACTATCGGGCGGACAATGTGGAGTAAGCGCAATTCTTTCTTTTAGATTTATAATTTTTCAAAGTTCTCAGAGACAGCCTCACAAGTTTTCTTATGGACTCAAAAGTTTTCCAGAAAAACAGATGGGTTATGTTATACATTGATACTTTTTTGTTTTACACCCACTTCTATGAGTGGATAACAAATCAGGGTTTCCATTTCAAGGACTGACAATTTTACAACATTATTCAGACATAACAGATCAGGAAAGACCTGAAATATGCTCTCAGACATTTCTGCAGAAATGCCAGTTTTTTATTCGTGTTATTACATCACAAAGGGCATTGTGGATCAGTAATCGATTGCTTTGGCCTTGCACTGCTTCTGTCTACTTCAAGGCAGCAGGTTTACTCTGCCAGTCTGTTTTAGCTCCATTCCCACTTGAGAAATAAACGCAGTGTTTCCTTTTTAGCTGACCGAGAGGCCCAGCTGGGCAACATAACATGTTACCCTCCTGAATCAAACCCACAGTGCTGGAGGCTACTGCACTACCCACTGAGTCACCGTGGCTGAACTGCAGAATTGTAATATAATCACCTTTCCTCAAATCTGAATATGAAACTGGTGTCTGGCAGTTTAATCGAAATGTAATTGAAGATGTTATTTTATTTATTTTTGTGATATTACATTAAAGTTCCAAATCTTACACAGGAGCCCAGAGCATATCTACATTCAAAAATAAAAATTACTCTATCACTCAATTCTTTAATCCATCCTTATACCAAGATGTACTGGATTGAGGTAGGGGGACACGGCAGTGCTTTGTAGGGCCCACACATACCTTGCAGGTGCAGAAATCAGTAAAATGGCTCGTAGCATGTGATGAATCACCTGTTATATCAATGAAATTACACCCAGCATAAAGTTCAAGCAGTGGCATTGTGGGATACCATCCAGGGGTGGTCATTTGGGTATGTTGGGTGGGCACCAGGGTTTGAATTGTGGCAGAGATCTTGGTGGAAAGTTGGCCACCCTGTTGGCTGGAAGGGGTGGCACACTTTTTGGTGGCAAATGATGCCACCCTCTGCCCACCTGTAGCCACGGCACGGAGTTCAAAGCCACATGCATCGGCCTTATTGGTTCAGATCTCAATGGTCGTCATGCATTGTAGAATAAACTGTACAATCACACATTTTGCTTTATAAATACATCTGCAGAGTTGACATACAGTGTCTAATGTTTAAGGACAACTGAAATAAGGACATGACGTCAGCCTGCTGAGATGTTTGGGTCATTTTATTTCCATGAGCACAGGGCCACCTCAGACATCAAGCAAACACCATGAAAGATCCACACATCTCGCAGACCCCCATATGTCAACCTCCCCAGTCTCCTCCTGCGTGAGCAGACCTCCCTCTGCAGATCTCTCTCTGCAGATCTGCCCCTGTGTGAGCAGACCTCCCGCTGCAGATCTCCCTCTGCATGAGCAGACCTCCCTCTGCAGATCTCCCTCTGCGTGAGCAGACCTCTCTTTGGGTAAGCAGATCTCCCTCTTGGTGAACAAATTTCCCTCTGGGTGAGCAGACCTCCTTTTGGTAAGCAGATCTCCCTCTGCTCCCTCTCCTCAAATGCAGAGTGCCACACCCTCCTTTACTCTGCCGGTGGAGACATTCATCAGACCATGTACACATCTCCTGGAGTAGTACATTTAGGCTGACCACCACTTAGCTGTGCATTTTGCACAATTATATGTATTAGTCACACATGATCTGAGTGTTTTATGCTTTATAACCACAAGAGGAGCACTGTTTAGGTGGCATCAATCAAATTATGCTTGATGCCAGTGTAATTTGGCTCCTCGTCAGAGTGAAGATGACTCCAGTACCGCAATGTCAAGCCTGTACACTTGACCATACAGTCTACAGCTGTACAAATGACATCAGTCATACATGGCTGTCTTAAAATCACCCTGAGAGCACCCTCCCTCTCCAACGCCCACTATCCAGCCTTCCGTCACAGGACATGGATCTGCAATAAACATGTCAGCGATATTCTCCAGTTATTCTCTGAAAGGAATCATTCTCCCTAAAGGCATGAAGCAGTGTGATAGCTACGTAATGTGACGTGTATTTTTATGAAGAACCGTGAGTGTCAGCATCAGCAACAGGGCAACTTGGAGCCAAATGCATCCGTCAGGTGGGTTAGGGGATCATAGGGTGTGGCGGAGGAGGGATCTCACAGCAGGGGGGACAAGGGTGGCACTGCGGTAGCGCCACTGCCATTTTGGACTGAAAATCGCCAGCCGCATGGAAGTTGTCCGTGAGTGCAGAGG
>JABFEA020000138.1:26981567-26991785 GCA_019775915.2 Cyphomyrus plagiostoma | reverse complement strand
CCCCCCCCCCCCCCCCCCCCCCCCCCCCCCCCCCCCCCCCCCCCCCCCCCCCCCCCCCCCCCCCCCCGGGCCGAGGGCGATCCTCTGTAAATTTATTGCAAATTCTGTCTCTTGCTGGTTTTTGAAAGGGGCCCTGGGTAAGATTTGCAAACTGTGTGGGGGGGATGGTCCCCTTTATAAATATTGCAGCGAGCCCCTCTGCCAGTATGAGCCCGTGGGCGGATGGCCCTCTGTCCCCCATTTCCTCCAGTACTGGGCAGCGGCGCTGTGCTCCAGTAAATGGTGGTACGCCCCATAGATGCACATGCAAAGCATCCATCTTACAATCCCACAGCATGTGCCTCACGCCTTATAGCTGACGGCATCCGTCACACCAGCATAGCGACGTAGCGCACAGCGTTACTTATATGTGTCATCTGTTTACAAACTCCTTAGTGTGACGCCAGAAAGATTGTATTTGGGGAAATATGAATGCAGTTGAAGTGTTATTATTTTCATATTTTTATCCTACTGGCATGACTCACTCATACCGATGCACGTTGCCTCATGAATACTACTGCCTTCCCTGCAGCATGAAAGCAAGACAACATTAATAGAGATGATGTAAAAAAATATATATATTCTTTAACTTTACCACAACTTAGAAGAGTATTATACAATAAAGAGGAATATACTCATCAGCTGTGTGCTGAAAACATAATGTAGAAAAATATCAAGAGCTTCCAGATTGGAATGTATAGATTCCGCTGTCTTGTTGGACACTTATTGGCAAGGTGAGAATGTCAATGACAGTCATTCTGAATACACTTTATCTGAGAATACACTATTGTGATATGATATAATCACATATAATCACTGAAAGGAGTATGATTAACAGCTGGTAATGGCAGTTTGGACAATGAATCTGCAAAATTGTCACACCCTGCATCTCTTCCTTCTCATTCTTTCCCTCATCTAACCTCTCGTTACCACCCTTGTATGGATCACTCCAGGTGCCTCTTGTCTGTTCCCTCATGTGTCCTGCATAAAGCGTCCTTTAGTCCTGTGATCCCCAGTCCAGTCATTGATGTTGCTGCCTGCGTGTGCTCCCCAGTGTGCCCTGTGCTCTCGCCTGATCCTCCCTACCCAACTTTGACCCCTTGTGGTCTGTTTTCTTTACCCCGCCCGTAGTTTCATTTAATAAAGTCCCTTTTGGTTTTCCCCCATGCCTGCCTTAGCCTCGGTCCTTGCCTTCGAAATGACAGAAATAATTTTCATTTATCATTCATATATCAGTCAGAAAGTACCAGAGACAGCTAGTGAGCCACAAGCTACCTGCTTTTTTATTATGGTGATATCTGTCCCACAGTCATGATTCCAGAGCAGAACTGAGGCATGCAGTCATATAGAACACAGGAATTTTGTTATAATAAGGCACTTAGAACCCACATTAAAAAACTTTATTTTCAAATTCACATTCAAACACCTAGTTTTTGTGAATATTCTATGATTGGGTAATTTGAATATAAACATATCTTCATAGTTTGAACAGCAAATGATTAACCATGGAAGCGTGGGAGTAGTTTTACCCATAGAAGGCCTCCATATATGTCTGATGTACATATATAGACACTCATTTACTGTTGCAGACTCAACGTGAGTTGCAGTAAATCTTAAAGCTAATGATAAAATTTGCTATTTTGAGTTGCAGTAAAAATACCAGATTTACCATCTGTGGTGCGAAATGGAAAGCCAGGAATTCAACAGAACAATAAAGATTCATGAAGGCGATATATAAAGCGAGACTGCAATCTCAACCAAGTTACACATTTCAAGTCAGTTCATTTTCATTGAATCAAGTCTCAAGCCTCAGAAAATTGCAAATACGTTTTTCAAAATTCCAATCGTTTGAGTATGTTGACTACACTTCTGCAGAGAATGGGAGCCTGAACTGGATAATTGACAGACTAAAAAACTGCATTTCAGTGGTTATCTTAGCTGCCAGTCAAAACACCATAACCAATCAATGATTAGTGAATATATTCCCCCTCCCCAGCATTTCTGATGCCCACCTAACAACATATAGCTGTTCTACGCAGCTACAGCCATGTCTGGCCACACCCTCATTGTCACATCCTTGTCATATTGTGAATATATCATGCTGCAAAACACATTGATTGACTCCACAGATCTGTGCAATGGCTTACTGTTCAGCTGCCTAGGGAAATCAGGGTACATTTTCGGATTCACCTAGAGCATAATACTTCAGCTCACACAGTCAGCTGACCGTATTATACAAGCGCCGTGGAAAGAACAGAAATCTAGAACAGAAACCATTCTTTTTCTCTAAGATGCGGAGGCTAAAAGGAAGCTCCCTGTGCAGTTTCTGTGTCCCCATTTGCATGTTCAGGCTCTCCCTTAAGTTGTCACCCCCCAAGAAAACATACGAAAACTAAGTCACATTCACCCCAACAATGAAACTGAAACAGCTGCGCCCCGCCCCATTTGGCAGATCTTGGAAAACCATTTTAATAGTCTTTTGAAGAACTCAAGTGTGAATAGCTAGATACTTTTGAATTATGGTAGATAAACATGCAGTTCATGTAGATAAAGGTCCATATTCTCGAGAAACACTAATGGGCTATGCAAAGATTAAATATGCTCAATGTTCTCAACACCTACCAAGGGATCCTGAAGGATGCTGGGCCTAGTGCCGATAGCCTAATCCTTTCAGTCATCTTGTAATTCTGCAGCTTACGGTAAAGCACTTCTCTCCAGTGACAATCATGCGCATGCATGGAAAGTTCAATTCCAGCCCTGTCGCCCCAAGTTTGATTTCAAGAAGAGGATACCTAATGTCACCACCAGCGAAGCGTGACACCTATTACCTTACAAATCCAACCCCGTGACCAAAGGCCACCATTTAACCGATTATTTTTTGCATAAGAAGGAGTGTTGTGGAAGGCAGTAGAGATCTTTTGACTTTGTCGGCGAAAGCTAAGTATTCATTGGTCCATTTTTGTCAATTTAAGTTTTGCACCTAACCAAACTGCAAATATGCTTTGGGGATACTGATTTAGTTTGTTTGCAGCACTAGATGGATCACAACACAGCTTATATTTTATTATTTAAGAAATAATTATGAATGCTTAATGCGGGATTTATTTTTGCATTGTACAGAAATGGGAATTTGTGGTCCTTTGCCTGCTGTATAGCTAGAAGGGTGTCAGTTCTGCTGAATGCCTTTCATAATGAATACATTATTAAAAAGGGTTTTATTGTTTTTTTCTCAGTTTTGGTCAGGTGCACATTGCGGGTGTCTGGTAAGAAAGCATTTTTGGCTTCCTCCCTCATGGCATGCATGCCCTTTTCTGTTAATTAACCACCCCACCCGAACTGAGAAAAATGTACTTACTCTTTGAAGTGGTCGAGGAGAAAATAATTACCGGAAGAGAGACCCCCGGCCTCGCTCCCCGTCACCTGCGTGAGTGTCCCTCCAGGGTGTCGCACGCACCACGCAAACGCAGCCGCGCCTATTTCCTTACCTCCTCCCTGCCCCTGGAGTGGACCCGCCACTACCGATCAGCCCAGCGGTGCGTCTGATCCCCCCCGAACCGCAGCATGTGACGAGCCCAGGGGCCAGCTTTCCTGAGAATTAATTACGGCAGAATGAAAGAGGCGACTTTGTGGAATTCCCAGTGGGAAATGTGTAGCTCAGGCATGAGACATTTTCTACCCTTTTCACAAATCCTTTCTTTTGTATTTTACTGGAAAGAAAGTTCTTTTTGAACAGGTATCATGGGTAAGTTGTTCAGCTTTCAGTTCATTCGTGTGTGTTGTAGTTTATGCTGAGCTTGGGGGGGGATTTAATTCCATGAGCACCACACGTTGGCAACTTGACTATCAGCAAATCATCATCCATAAGCTTTTAAGAGAACAATGCTATTCTGTACTATTCCCACGGCTCTTGTTTGATGTCTTTGTATTGTTCCTTGGATTCATTTGAAGTCAAACACAAAAGTGTAACTGTGAATTCATATTAGCGCATATTAACGCTGCTATTGCTTTAGAGCCATGGAAACTGGAGGTTTCTTCAACAGCAATAAAGGAAACCTATGACCCAGTGATGCCTGGGATCAAATATGGGAAGAAACAAATTATGTTATTTAGAATTAACAAGATTCCACATCAAAGGAGATAATCTGTTAACTGCTATGAATTCAGCGAGGAATGCTGAATGGCTGATCATTATTGCGGCTGGTGCTTGCAGGCTTGCTTCCCTTTCAGATAAATTAAGCTGCTTTTGCGAATTGTGATTCTGAACTTATCCAGATGTGGCATCAGACACCTGTGGTGGGAGGACCCACTGGGGACAGGCCCCAACAAACAGGCACTCTGCGGCAACAGCGGAGAGAGGGAGCAAAACCGAATCGTGATCGTGTCACGCGGCATTAGCCATGTGCCTCTAGATAGCGGCGAATGGCATGGGGTAGCGGACAAGCCAGATAAATGACCTTGGACTGTGAGAGACAAACCGAGGGTAGTAGCAGGGAGAAAAACGAGGCTAAGATCTCCGTGTATGTGAAACTCTACAGAAGTGAATCGGGGTGATTAATCACATCAGCCTCAAATCAACCTCCATGAGAGAGCCCCAGTGGATGAATGTCATCGCTCACGCTGGCCCTCTAGTGGTCTAAACAAGAAACTTCAGGTTTTAATACCATTTTGGAAATGTAGAGTTTTTAGACTTTAATGCACATTGTTTATCTGTTTATTTTATGGAATACAACTGTGAAGTGTAATATTATCCATGGTTAGCACTGTTGCCTCACACCTACAAGGTGGTTGGGTCACCTCTTCCTCCTGACTCGGTGTGTTCATGTTTCTGTGTACATATTTGTGGGAGTCAGCCTGGAGGCAATCCAAGGAAGAGTATGAGACGAGGCAGGGAGCACCCAGGCTCGGATGTTGATGTATCAAAATTGTCACATTATATTTTCAAATTTGCGGAAAAAAATAGAGAAATGCGCGGTGGGTGAGTTCCGAGTGTTCCACATTACGTATGAAGCACCCCTGTTTGCTGTATTCACATGTATTTACTGTTAGCAGTGTGGTGTTTATGCTTTTGTTTACTTCCAGTAGGAGGCCTTAATGCCAGTGCTGTCGCAGCGATTTTGCACTGCCGAAGATCTGGAAGCAAGCAATCCTTCCCCATCTGATTGGATCAGTAGCACAAATCTGATTCACTTGCCTGGTTGCTGCCAGGCTTGGCCCAGAATCTGAATCAGCTTTATTCCGCAAGTACTATGCATATACAGGGATTTTTACCTATTTGTCTGTTTGTTTTGCTTGGTTTGATGCTACTTGTAAAGAATATTAGAGTATGACTAAGGGTACAACCCATAAAACGCAGGAGCAAGCAGGTCATTAACCACGCAGTGTGACACAATGACACAAGAGGGTTAGCTCAGGATAGAGTGTGAGGTTACATCCAGGCGTGTCATTGCTCCACAGGGCACGGACACACACACACACACACACACGAGTTGGTCTTCCTATCTAAATGGGGACCGTCTATTCATTTCTATGGAAGAAACCCTAATCCCAGTCACAACACCCTTAACCTCTACCCATCCCTAACCTTAATCATAAGTAACCAACCCAAATACAAGACTTTTGGAATTTCTACTTTCTTGATTACATTCACGGATTTTTATAAAATTGAGGTTATCCAAATGGGGAATTTCCCCCAAAAGTAGGGAAATTTCATTCATTTATTAAATGAATTTTGTGGGGACTCTCCATTCATTTCAATGGGAAAACTCCCATCGTGAAGATCTTAACCCCTACTCAGCCCTAACCTTAATCTTAAGTAATCAAATAAAATATGAGACTTTTGGCATTTTTGTTTCTTTGATTGCATTCACAGATCTTTGTGGGGACATGGAAAATGGTCCCTGCAACATCAAAATAACAGGTTTTTATTACATTGTGGGGGACGTTTGGTCCCCACAATGTAATATAGACATAATCCCCACACACACACACACATACACACACACACACACAGTCTACTATACTGTTAGCCTAACTGCATGTCTTTGTGTTGACAGAAGAAATCGCAGCCCCACAGGAAACGTCAGAGTAGATAAGCATAATAAATAAATGACAATAAATAAATAATGCATCTCTTGTCATATATTGCAAATGCAGCTGGTGCAAATATCTAGTACAGTTCAAATCTTGCTTTCTTATTAGTCTTGTGTATGAGAGTCTGTAGGAAGGTAGTAATGACCACGGCAGTGCAGCCCCTCGTCTGCAGACAGCAAAGTTACGCCTGTCAGATGCGGACCTGCTGGCACCTCAGAGAGGCAGCGGACCTGTTCCGGGGCCGGCCCCTTCTACAGAACGGCTTACATGGAAGCAAACACAGGGAAGCCAGCTCTGCTTATTCATTTACCATTCCTGCATTTAAATAAGTCCAGTTAAAGTGGAGTAGACATTTATCTTTCCATTTAAGTCCTTAGCCTTTATGTGGCTTGGAGGTGCAAGTGGACGCCTCAACAAGAATGGATATCTTTAGAAACACCATTGTTGCTATTTCTGGATTTTTTTAGTTGACAAATTGCAATTATTTAACAGTTTGTATCTATCTATCTATCTATCTATCTATCTATCTATCTATCTATCTATCTATCCCTGTTATATTTTATAAAGTAAGCAGCAGACTTAGTGTGATTGATAGTGAACAATTCACCATTGACAAAAAATTACAGTGACCGCTAGGGGGCTCTCTAGTGAAAGCACTAATGCACGGCTATTGCAGTTGACTCACAATGTAATTTAATAATCTATAACATTCTCCAGTCGGGGTATTAGTTCTACACAGGAGAGCATGAATTATTACAAAGCTTGAGTTTCTGTTCTCTGAAGCATTATGGGTAATTTATTTTATAAGCACATTTATTTCTGTCACATCAAATGGAGGGTGCAGAGGTGAATGAAGAGGCAATCTTTGTAGTCATCACTGAGACTGATGAGTGAACATTCTGCATTGCCAGCTTCATTCTTCTATGTAAAGGAGAATTTCATATCACCGATCACTGCTTACAAGAAAAGTTACGCTGTCGTTTTTATTAAGTGTATGGATGCCACTGCATGCTCCAATCAATAATAGAAGCATGCACAAAATCCCTTGTTTTTTTCTTAAAAAAACTATTGCAAGGTATGAAATTCTATTAAACATTCATGAACAGACGGGAGTAAAATCTAAATATGAAGCTGATTTCTTTTGATGAAATTACTCTCTACTTCTATGAAATCTAATCAGATTAGCAAAATATATTATTTTTATGGATAAAGCAATAAAACCAAAGACTAAATGTCATTGAGATGCAATTTCTTTATCTGAGTTTTTAAATTCAGTTTTTTCCCTATGTATTGTTAAACACCATATATAATATTTTGCAGGCCCTCTAAAGGCAGTTAAATTGGCACAAACACGATGTTATATGGAGCAGAGCAGAAGAAGATTATATATAGTTCAGGTCTTTGCATGTAGCATTTCGATGGGATTTGCACACCCCTTTATATTTTACAGAATAAAAAATGGAAATCCATCACAGTCATGAACTTCATACTCAGTGGTGTTTCTCTGAAGGTTCAAACTTTCGGCATTATTGTAGGAGGAAATGAAACCAAGTGAATCCTGTTAAGATTTGTTCAGATTTTTATGCTGTTAAATGCCATAATGCCTTTAATGTTGCTAATTCTTTGTACCTTGGGGCAACCATGCTGGGAAATATACTATGAAAAAAGAAATGGAAAGGCATGGAGTTGGGCTGCAGTGATAGTGGCCCAGGGGGTAACGCTGGTGACTTGACTGTGGGTTTGACTCCCACTCACGTTGTGTGCAGTTGGCATGTCCAGCTTGTGCAGGTTTTCTCTTTGTTCATCACTTTTTTTATATTCCCATATTTTTCTAATAAAACATAAGAGACAGGTTGGTTCTTCCATAGTTTTTGATATTGTGTCCTACAATCAACTTCATCCCATTCAGCATGTCCCCTGCCTCAACTTGATGTCCTGTGATGGACTGGCATCCCATCCAGGGTGCCCCCTGCCTGGTGCCGTGTGATAGACAGGCATTCCGTCCATGGTGCCCCCTGCCTCGTGCCCTGTGATGGACTGGCATCCCGTTGAGGGTGTCACCCGCCTTGTGCCCTCTGCAGGACTGGCATCCCATTGAGGTCGTCTCCTGCCTTGTCCCCTGTGATGGACTGGCATCCCGTTGAGGGTGTCCCCTGCCTTGTGCCCTGTACTTTCCAGTGTAGGCTCACTGTGTGTCAGTATACTGAATAAACAGTGATGTGCATAAAATCAGTCATGCACGCACACTGAAAAAAAACACACATGCCTTATGTAACACTTTGTGTTTGTGATGGTTTTGTGTCTGTCGACCTGTCAAAAATGCAATTGCTGAATAAAATTCCATTTGCTTGAGGCGCGGAAAAACAATTATTACTTCCAGCTCTTGGAAAGCAAGTTGTAATATAAAACTTTACAACACAAAATGACTTTATGTGTTTCATTCGATTAACGCATTAATGACCCTGAAAATGCACATTCTAGTTCTGCGTTGTCATCACGAAAGTTATTTTCTTGTTTTTTTTTGTAGAAAAAGTGATGTGATAATTGTCACCCAAGCAGCAACACAGGCACAGACATGGAGAGATGATGAGGTTAAAGGTCATATTATGAGGTGTAGTTGTTGAAGAATGTCAGACATTTCTAAGGTGTCTTTTCCCAGCAAACATCATTCGGTAACGCTTAACTCAAAGCACTCATGTATAATGCATTATAGGTACCTTCATAATATCTTAAAATTCATTCAGAAAGTATCACGTACATGGTTATAACTATTTACAAAAAGGCATAACACATAATACCCATGTTTATTGTGCATTACAAATGCTCTGTTAAGCTGCCATCTATAATGTACTATAGATACTTTGATATTGCACACAAATTCTTAAACTGGGCATGTAATGCATGATGAAATATCCATAGTGCATTATACATGAGTAAAGTGTTACCCATAAGTCTAGTGTTAGTATGTAGTTAGGAATTCCTATTGGCTACCTAACTACTGATGCACCAATGGGAGCCTCCAATGGGTGGGTGACTGGTGTACAGCACTCTAACCCTATGAACAATCCCAGGAAGGGACTTTGAGCTGTGTCATCAGCAGTGAATTTCAACATGAGGTGCACATGTGTCTCAGTGTGTCAAGCAGCCAGTCCAGCTTCATGATCATGGGGTGTGGAAGCTTCAGAGCAGCCAGGATGAAAGGAATTGAGGTGTTTGTGGCTCCACTATGAACAAAAGCAAAAAACAAAACCCAAACCTTTAATTTGTTTTACTTCGCTCCATGAGCACAGCTGGCTGCAGCCGTACCCATAGCCATATCCTTCTGATTTTTCTATGCTGTCAGGTTTTATGGGTCTGTGTGGTTTTTTATATATACGAATAAATTGATATACCAAGTAGCGGAATAACACAGCCGGCCTAGGAATCAGGCAGCTGGATCCTAGGAGATATGCCCAGAGACGGATGACATTATATAGGTTTTTTCACACTGGTATATACATTTTTTTATCCTTCATCCTGGGGTCTGGCTGCTCCTGTTTTAATCCGTTATGCAGGGATGCATTTGACTTATTCTGCTGGACAGGGGACAGATGCATTTCTGCTTTTTTGCGCATGCATTACACTCGGCAGGCACGGAGGCAGGAGTCCATCAATCCTGTGGGGACGCAAGGACATGGGGGGGGGGGGAGTAGAGAACTGTAGAGGTGCTGGGGGGGATGAAGCTGAAGGAAGTGAGAAGGGGGCTGGTGGAGTGTTGGGAGCTCAGGGGTCAAGCGTGAAAAGGCGTGTGAAGTGGGGGATAGGGGACTAATTAATAACAGGGCAGGTATCAGTGGAGATTTTATGCATTATATGTCTGGCTTGTGCACTTGTTATCAGAGGGACTGGGGAAGGTTTGTGAAGAGGGAGTATGGGCCATACCAGCCAATGCTGGGGCCAGTATTAAACAGACTGTAAATGGAAAATGGGGAAAAAAATCTTAAATCTACACCAGGATCAATGGGTGTTTGTTTTTGTTTTGATTTTTTGGGAGGAGCTGCAGGTTTTGGGGAGGCATTTAGCATTACTGCAGGGGGGGGGCGAGGGGGA
>JABFEA020000138.1:26966043-26976123 GCA_019775915.2 Cyphomyrus plagiostoma | reverse complement strand
AATGTTTTTATTCATTTTTAATTAACCGTGACCGATTCAAATTTTTTTTTGGAGACCGCAGGAAAACACTTCAAAATCCAACGCTGGGGTAATCATGCCGCTTTAATGTAAAATTAAGAGCTCCGAAGTACATCCCTAAAAGTCAGAAAACAAATGCATAATTGAAATACTTTGACATTTCCCTAAAGTTGCACTTGCCCATGAGAGCTATAAAACTGTGGAGAGCTGAACCATTCAGCAGAAGCCTGATTTTGGAGAGAAATGGGGCACCCTTTGTGATTAACAAAGACAGGAAGTGTCAGTCTTTACAGGTGGGGCGTGGGACACGATTGATCAAAACAAGCATGAAGATCCCTCTTACACATTGGAAGCGCCTGCATTTCCCTGGAGGATATGTGCAATTAATTATCATAAAAGATATAAATAGCAGCCCTCATCCTTAATGACTAAGCATGAATGTTGCCAGTAACAGCTGGTTGATCATTTGATTGCTCATTTTGCGATGAAGGCTTTGCACCCGCCCACCCCCCAGTGCTGCTGCAGAGCTATGGCCCTCAGCGTCCGTCCCCTGGCCCCACACTCTGCCCAGGCCTTGTTTACGAGCGTCGCTTGCATCCATCAGGAAAACGTAGGAAGTGTCGTCAAGCTGTAGGATGTGGGACTGGTGCTGGGCAAACGTGTACTCAGACCTCATGAGGTCATGCATTTCAGATTGTTGACACTTTTAGCTGGTGGGTCGCTGAGACGACGGAATTATGGACCATGTGGGACTCAACTTGCAACAGTTTATGTTAGAATCATGCTGTGGGACTGATCTTAGGAAATCAAATAAATAAAAACTATGTATAAGCCCAGTTATGAGCAACAGGGCATATTCATCTACATTGTGATCACATAGAACTTACAGGACTGATGCTGTCACTTTGTACATATGAACCATATGGGACAGTAGCAGTGCCCATAAAAATCAAGCAAAATTTACAGGAAGAATATGTAAAAATGATATAACGTTAATGGCATTGCAGACTGGGACATCCGGGGTCAACTTGATTTTGAGCTCCTGACTTTTCTGACACATCCATGCCTAATCACACACTTGATATTGTAACAGTGAAAATTACAATGATTGTAGAATTGTAATGATGGACAGATACGGTGACATTTCATAGCACTCTCAACATATTACTAAATATACACTATATGCCTAAAAGTATGTGGACACCAGCCAACATCTCAGTCTGAAAGCAAGGAACCTTGCTAGTGGGATTTGGTGCCATTCGGGTTAGGTATTGATGTTGTGTGATCTTGTCCCTTTCTGTAAGGTTGCGTGGTCGGCCACTTCACAACTGAACTTGCTCCCAGATGTTTCCACTCCACAGTCACTTCAGACATATTGACCTTCGCAATAACTTAAGTTGTGCCTGACCAAGGCAGCTCTACAAAGGCAGGAATGTGGCAAAGATGGCATCCTACGTTGTTGCCAAGTGGAAAGTCACTCACTTCTTCTGTTCCCACAGCCATTTTGCTGATAATGCTTGTTGAAGATTGTGGGACTGTGTGCATAATTATACACCTGCACCAGCAATGTGTCATGACCCGCTCCGAACGATCCTCATGTGTGCCACGCCCACCTCCTTACCTCTCGTTTCCCTGATGGTTCTCACCTGTCTTGTATTTCCGCACTCCTGTTTTGTGTAATTAAGTCTGCGTCAGTGTAGGTCCGGCAGACTTAGCATTGACGTTGCCCCAGTGTTGCCATGTGTCCTGAAATAAACCCTGTCTTCCCGGTTTCCTGGCTGGACTTGCCTGTTTATCTCCGCTCGACCACCGCCGCACACAACACAATGGATGTACCTTAGTTTCTCTAAATAATACTTTCTGTTACTCCATATTCAGTTGGTCTGATGGCAGTGCTGGGCTGGTCTTCACTTGATGCCCAGAACTGGCCCGCAATTCCACTGGTTTCAGACAAAAATGGAAAACAAATGATACTTGGGTGGAAGT
This sequence comes from Cyphomyrus plagiostoma, assembly GCA_019775915.2. Taxonomy (NCBI): domain Eukaryota; kingdom Metazoa; phylum Chordata; class Actinopteri; order Osteoglossiformes; family Mormyridae; genus Cyphomyrus; species Cyphomyrus plagiostoma. The sequence continues at coordinate 26,974,119 of JABFEA020000138.1, read as the reverse complement.
GAGAGTAAAGTAATGAGGTAACCTGTCATCTTGCTCTTCAATATTGCACGTTATTCTACAAGGAGTATTGTTGATGAGGCCGAACATTTTGTATATCCCAACCTCACAACAAAAGAGCTGAAGTGTCATGGCAGGCCATAATAAAATGCTTTGCGTTTATCTGTTTTTTATTTGTATAGACACTACAGCTTCTGTAATACTATGCAGGTTTGCTTTCGATAAAAACATCAAGTAGCATTAAAAATTCACAGCAAATTCTCTCAAGACAAAGGTACATATAATTTTGATTTGTTTTTTGACATTGATTCGATGGAGATGTAACCTAACTAGCATTAGCCAAAAGAATCCTTTATATGAAACTTTTACAAGTGCTTTTATTTTTACTGTTGTTAATGTGGCAATTAGTTAATAACTTTTTGTGTATTTGGACACAAAAGCCAGATAGATAGATAGATAGATAGATAGATAGATGTGCATGTTATAGACCTCATACAGATTTAGATATGGAAATCTTGATTATGATGAAGAAAACGATTAAAATTCATGGGGCTTCTACAAGTAGCTAGTTTCCTGATTTGACAATATTTTACCATAGTGTTTAGATTAAAACCCACATTTGAATAGTATATGATTATTATTGTGCGTGTTTGTTATAATCTTCATAATGGAATGTGTTTACCACTCATTACCCCTTGTAATTTAGAAATCACATATTATTGATCTACAATAATTTTATTAAAGGTTTCCAGTTCAATTACTGGTTTTAATCTACTTAATTACTCTAAATAGAAACACAATTTCTTCTTGTACAGAGGGTGTGTACATAGAACATGAATGTTTGTGTGATTTTACGTCTAGGCACAAAAGCAGGCTGATCTGGGAAAACCTTTCTCTGCTGTAATTTCTCTGAGTAGATCAGCCAGCAATGCTCAGCCAATCAGATTTTGTCGAGTTCCACTATGCTGCCAGGTGTCCAGCTAGTTGGATGGAAATTGGATAGATACACAAGTAACAAAGTCAGATGTCCTATGTGCACCGTACACCTGGGGAAATGGATGCTGGGGCTGTAGATGATAGACCTAATACTGATGTTTTACGCACACACATGTACTGTAGGTCCCATATTTTCTCATGCTCCAGGGTATTTGCAGTCACGCATCCCAGATATATGACTACGCTAGGTTTTTTCCATGTGCCTGTTCTCCAGATGTTTACATTTATTTAGTAAACACTTCTGTCCATCACAGAGGATGTCTACCACCCTACCCAGTCTCTATGCCAGGAGATACCAGAGAATCTAAGACAGTTCTACATGGCCACCTGAACTCTTAACTGCTCAGAGATTTCAACTTTACACTATCATTGCCATCCACCAGGACATTGTCACTTTGCTGTCATTGTCAAATTCCTTTTATTTAACTTTGAAATGTATTCATTATTACTACACATTGAACTCTGCTGCTTCTCCATTGCCCATTCTATACATTCCCTCATGGTCTTGTCCATACATTCCTGAATGGGTTAACACTATTTTGCATACCACAGGTTTTTTTTTTTTTTTTTACCACTTTTCCATTTATTTCATAAACTGTAGATTTATTATCCTTGTTCAGCATTGGAAAGTTGAGTGAACAACAATAAATGAAAATATATAAGTCAAATAAAACAAGTTTTCTTTATAACATGGAAAGAGTATGCAGCAATGCATGTGTGATATCCTATTAACAGGTTGTGTGGTGTTGGAACACATTCTAGGCTGTCCTCGTCTCGGTCAGCGCCTATGTGTCCCAGTCTTTCCTGTCTTTGTCAAGTGCAGGGGTGGCCAATTTTATCCATAATGGCCCGGTGTGTATGTGGGTTTTCTCTGCAACTCCCTAATTAGATTACTAATTAGAGGGCTGATTGGCTGAAGAGTCCTCACGCCTGGGTTTGAACAGCTGACCTACAGGTTATCCCAGTTACCTGCATACACACCGGCCCTTCGTGGCTAAGATTGGCCACCCCTGGTGTAATGGTTCCTCTGTTCCCCATCAGCCGTGTGGCTACTTGTTTGACTCCCTCGGTCATGTGTTTGAATCCCTCCTCCATTTTTGTTCCCTAGTGTTTCATCAGTTTCTCCTAGTTCCTGTGATTTTGTGCTTTTCTGTTTCACTTTCTTGCTTTGTGCATTGTGTTTACTTGTCTTTCTTATTCCCCAATATTAGATTCTGTTTTCCTTATTTCTTTGTCAGTTCCTAGTTTACCTGTTTAGTTTCTGATTAATTATTACTTTCATCTGTGGCCTGTTTTCCCAACCCTTGTTAATTAATCTCACCTGCCCCTTGTTAGTCGTGTTCCCCCTCTGTATTTAAGTCCCTGCCTCTGTTTAGTTTGTTAGTGGTTTGTTGGTTGTTTGATGCTGGTATTGAATGTTCTGTTATTTTGTAGCCCTGCTCCTTGTTTTTCCTGCCCCATTTGCAGTTAGTCTTTGTTTATCCCTTTTTTTGTCTTTTGAGCCCTCGTGGTCCATTTGTTTTTGTAGTGTTCCTCATGTTTTCATTTTGTTAATAAAGCCCTGTTTTCCCTGCAATCGGGAAGTGGGTCGTCCAGCTCCTTCCTACCTGCCTGTCGTCCTGGTGGGTGGTTCAGGGAATGTTATTTCGCGTCAGTGGCTGGTGTGACAATGAAGGCTTGACTTGACTTGAAGTGAGGCAAAAAAAAAAAAAAAAAAAAACTGCCAAATGGATAAAATGACTGTTCCAATCAGGATACAAAGTGTAATGCAAGGAACATTCAGTGTAGGCTAGTAGAGGTTAATGTTAACATCCATTTACACTTACTGCCTGACTGTGTCTTTCTGTTGCTGTTAAATTACTCTATAAACTTGATCAACACTGAATTTGATCCATTTTAGCCCCATTTATGTGTCCTGTGCATCACTTTATCTATTCCAAGGATATTAAACAAATTCTGCACTGTTGATGATAGACTATGTGTTTGATTATTGTAATACTTAATTAGAAAATATTGTGAAGCTTGTAGCATCATATAATATCACAATAATGTACTACTTCAGAGTAAAAGTAGTCTTTTCAGTTGGTGCAGAACATGACTGAAGTTCTCTAATGAGCGAGTAGCTGCAGCATTGTGTTTTCCTTAATCTGTTCAATATGAACTTGTAAACAAAGGCCGGCTCCATTCCTAATGATCTGTCCCTGCGTGGAAGAGCTATCGCCTGAGGGCCTTGACATTATTGTTATTTTTTTCATAGCACTTGTTAAAGGCTCATCCATCATTTAGCTTTTAGCTGTGTGAATATCAATTACTGTGCTTTACAAGTCTTTATATTGCCTGTTTGCTTATGAATAAAAGATTTCATGGGTTATCGTCTCAGTGGCAGCATTGAAAAAATATATATTCTGGTGAAGAATCAGGCATGATGTTGTATGGCGATATCCCATTGCTGAAGCATAATGCTGGGGTAGTTTCATTTTAATACTAATGCTAAATGGAACTTCAACAACAAATGCTGATCTGTGTGCCACAAGTCGCTGCGTGTAAAAGCAAGTCCCATCTATTAAGGTGTAAGCTACGCCCGGCGAGGATGACGAAAGTTCAACTGGCGACACATTTTTCGGGTGGTGGGAGAAAGCCCACACAAACACGGGAAGAGCACGCAAATGGGGAGTCAGGGGTTAGAACCAAACATCCAACCTAAGAGGCCTGAGCCCTCGAAAAGATGTTCAAACATACATTTCATACCGTATATCCCCAAAATAGTGATTACCAGATTCAAAATAGCAATGCATTCAATATAACAATTGACTAGTCTTGTCAAGTCTGTACCTCTGAACTCTAGCTGCTAATCCTGGAAGATGTCTGTAGTCTAACAGTCTCAGGCACACTCTTTTGAGGATATCACTGTATATTACAATGCCAGGTCCTGGTAACTGTTACTGTGTTGAGCGGCAGCTGGGTGTGCAATCTTTCTGAACATTAAAACGTTGCTGTTTGCAATGTTCCGGTTCTGGGGTTGAACTGGTAGCCAGTATCAACTCTTACTCATCAGAAAGTGATTAATTTAAATATAGGAAAATCACACTCATAAATGAAGTGGCATTCAAGTGAAGGCTAAAACACATACAAACATTCAAATGTATATGTTTGTGGGGACTCTCCATTCATTTCTATCTGCATAACCTTAATCTCAGCTATGACAACCTACACCCCTATCCAGCCCTAACCTTAAGCATAAGTAATCAAGCTAATTACAAGACTTTTCACAGTGACTTTTGACATGTTTTGTTTTTTGATTGCAGTCACAGATTTTTATACACTACCAGTCAAAAAGTTTTACAGACACTGATTTTTTCTACATTTCTATGTTGCTCACTTAACATTTACTACGAATGCACTCAATACCCTTTGCTAAAAAATAAATTTTGGGCCAGAAAAAGTCATTTCTTTGATTCATCAAAGTAACCTACTCTAGCAGTGAAAATTCAAGGCATGCATTCTACAAGGGACATTAAGTACTGCTCTGTTTCCCATGGTGGGGACAAAAAAAACAGCCATAAGTCTCCATAATGTCAAAATATCAGGTTTTTATCACATTTTTGGGACAATTGGTCCCCACAATGTAATATATACGTTTGGTCCCCACACACATACATATACAAACACACACAGACACACAAGGGTTTGTAATCATATCTTTGTGGGGACTCTCCATTCATTTCTATGGGGAAACTTTAATCCAAACATGACAACCTTAACCCCTACCCAGTCCTAACCTTAACCGTGAGTAACCAAACTAAATACGCAACTTTTTGTTTTTTTTGTCTGCATTTGCAGATCTTTGTGGGGACCTGAAAAACGATCCCCAAAATGTCAAAATAACATGTTTTTATTACATTGTGGGGGAAATTTGGTCCACACAATGTAATATAAACATAATCCACACACACACGGACAAACACACGTAGATTACAATGGTTACACTGGTGACCACACTGCCTCATTTGTACTACTTGAGTGTGGAAACACTCAACCTGAGTGGCCTGTAAGGTTAATACTGCTCACCTTTTTTTGCTCTTTAGTTTTTTTCATTTTGGTGTGCAGTCATTTGTCTGCGGTGATTAAGTGGTGGTGACGCATATTGCTATACACCAGTGTCAATAAGAGTAAAGCATATGCTCCTCCCACTCTGTACTTGAGGCTGTGTGGGGCGATATGGGAAGTGAGAGCCTACTTTCCCGGATTGTTGTGTTGGACCCTCACCTCGCAGCCTGAACTGACCTTCTGGGATAGACAGGATTGAGACGAGGCCCCAGGGTACCACCTGTAAAACCTGTTCTTGATTTGTTCCCTCCGGCCTGGCCGGGTCAGGTGCTCTCTCTTCTCATCCCACTGCCACTTCTCTTGTCTTCTTGGCAGGTATGTCACCATCACATTCCAGGAACCGCCACTTGGAGACGATGGCCTGAAAGATGTGTCTCAATCGCCTCCCTGCTCCGCGGTTCTGTCTCACTGCTGAGAGGATGTAATATTTCACTGTACTGAGAATGTAATGTTCTTGCGAGATTTCTTGCTACCCATCAGCTTAACCCTCAAAACGATCCCAATAAGGCAGCTTCCAGCGATGCAGCATTCAAGTAATGCCTCTCCTTACTATCCCCGCAGGTCTTCTGAAGCATCACGTAGCATATAGAGGGTATGCACTGACGTCACGATCCCACACAGCGCCTCAGACAGATTAAGCGGCAAAGCAGGCTGCGACGTGGCTGATTTTAGTCAGAGATACTGCAAAATAAATGATTATCTGCTTAAATTAAAGGCAGTTTGACTTCACCAGTACAACTTCCCAAGGGGCGATCTGATTTTCTTGACGACGTGTTTTGTAGAAACTTTTAAAGTTATCTGGCTAACTGTCTAAACTTGCTTTGTTGAGTAGCCCCTTATACAGAAAACTGGGTTTGTCTTGACTAGCAAGCACTATCTATTCCTCCCCCACTTTGGGGAATAGAAGGCTCATCATCATGGATAATTTCGAATAAATGCTGACAAAAGCTTTATATTGTAGTTACACACAATATGAATGAATGTTAAGGTGCTAAATATTTTATAGATGAGTAATCAATACAGTATATAACTTTGCACAATGGCTCTATCCAATATTAGATGTGTTTTCATGGCAACCAAGCTGAACAGTAATGCTGCCACTCAGTGTGTATAACCGCAGTGACTCCCGCCTGCCGTGACATCACGTGCATATCCTGTACATAGCCATAGGCGGGGCATGTTGGCCTTCAGGTTAATCACGGTAGCTAATGAGATGGCTGACTTAATGATTTAGAGAAGCGCGTCGTTGCGTCTCGTTCTTCATTGGTAGCTCTATCATGGAAAGTTAGATACGCAACTCCCAAAGTTTGAAAATTCCAACTTTTAAATTCAGCTGTCGATCACCGTGGACATTCAGGGTTGGGGGTTTGAATCTCACCTCGACTCTGTGTGTGTGAACTTTGCCCTTGTTCTCCCTGTGCTGTGGAAATTGCTCCCACAGTCCAAAGACATGCAGTTAGGCTAACTGGTGTTTCTGAACTGCTCATAGAGTGTGTGTGTGTGTGTGTGTGTGTGTGTGTGTGTGTGTATGTATGTTTACGCCCTGTGATGGACTACCATCACGTCCTAGATGTACCCCAGTTTCATGCCCTCTGTTGCTTGAGATAGGATCTATTTATATTTACATATCTTTCAGACGCTTTTGTCCAAAGTGACATACACGTGAGGTAAATAGCACATTGCAAAATTCATGCTGTCAGGGAGTCAGCTATGCATGAGTGCAGCTAGGCCGAGCTTCCAGTGAATGCGCAGGTACATGTGTACTGCGCTATTGGAGCAGGAGCTACACAACAAATTGTAACAATGCAGGGACCTAATAAGACTATTCAAGGAATATAACTGCAATTTGAGAAGATTTAAGAAATGTAACGAGGGATATGGGTAGTAGGTTCCAGGCTCTCCAGTAACCCTGACCAGGATTCACGGATAGAATATGGGTGGATGAATGGGATAAATAATAATTATTGCAATGCATAAGTCAGGACTGCACTGTAGCGTATTAAAGCTGAAACTGCCTGGAGATCCTGCCAGGGTTGGCTTTGGCGGCCTGCTTTGATGTGTGTCATCTCACGGCGATTAAGATTAATCGCTAATTTTCATGCTTACAGTAGCTATCATGTGGATGTCAGGGGCAATTCTCCATGCTGGGTGAGGGGCTCGGCGTGAGGCCAAGTGGCAAAGATTTGTGAGTTGGGGTGGGGGCAAGTATCACATTTTCACTTTATATCATTCAAGTAATTAACTAATTAAGTGCAGTGACTATAGCAGATGTTATGGAAACTCAGTCAGCTGAAGATAATATGTGTCCATGTAAAGAAAAAAAAGTTGGAAGGGAGACTCAGGTATGGGGGAAGTGTGAAAGTCTGCTCCATGAAGAGGATTCCTTCTCTGAGCCACCGGCAGGATCTGGATCTCGAAGGAGCTTCCGGATGTCAGTGAAGCCCAAGATTGAAGTTGTCCTTTTCCTGGAAGTGGGGCGAGCTGTAATTGCTGTCAGAGCACGGGGCTGCATTTAATTTGCACCTCCTTTATCGGCTATGCCCAGCCAGAGCTCAGGTACATGTTAGCATTCACGCCACAACCTGGTCCATTTACGGGGTCAATGCGGCAGACAGCCGATGCATGAAGAGGAGGTTGCAGCATCACATTGAAGTAATTAGGGGAAAGCAGGTTGTCTGCATAGCGAGTGGTTATATCTTTTCATCAGTCTCAAATAGTTAGGAATGACCACACTGTGTCCCTGAAGGAGATGACCCTGTCACACTAAGGTGTCAGCTAGGGGTGATCACATAAATATGCTGTCACATCAGAGTAATGTTCCACCAAGTGATGGTCACATCAAGATGCTGTTCCTGTGAGTGAAGATAACATCAGAGTAATGTTCCACCAAGTGATGATCACATCAAGATGCTGTTCCTGTGAGTGAAGATCACATCACAGTAATGTTCCACCAAGTGATGATCACATCAAGTTGCT
>JABFEA020000138.1:26948229-26958631 GCA_019775915.2 Cyphomyrus plagiostoma | reverse complement strand
CCCCCCCCCCCCCCCCCCCCCCCCCCCCCCCCCCCCCCCCCCCCCCCCCCCCCCCCCCCCCCCCCCCCCCATATGTAGGACATTCATATGTAGGACACATGAATGACTATATAAGTGGCACAGTCAGAAAATGGCACATTTCATTAATTCGAATGTATAACTGCAAAACATTTAAGAGCTCTTTATCTAAAAACCTTCCATGATCAATTCACATTGGGAAATATGAAAGAAAACAGCGACTGTCCTACTTTTCCCCAGCCACCGCTGTAGTATTTTCCGTGAAGCCTCAAAGCACATTCAAAGCCAGTTGACAGAAAGCAAATTGCATTAGGATGAAAAGAAGGAAATGCAGGATTTATTTGATTGATGGTGGAGACATGCATTTCTTTCTCCCTATTAGTCAATTCAGGCCAATTTTAGGGTGTCTTTAATGCCACAATTTGTTTTCAAACCTTGTGATAATGAGATCAGCTCAGATTCAATTTCTATTTAAGGGGTCAGCAGACAAAAACAGAATGCTTAAGGCTTTTGTGTGGGGAACATCCGCCATTGGATCTAATATTTTCAACTAGGAAATGTTATTGTCTTTCAGGACATGCCAAAGACGGTGTAAAATGGGTGAATTTTAAGGACATACCTAAATCATGTAGTATGACCAATCCATTCCTCTTTTCAGTTTGTAGGTAATTGCTTTTCTTCAAGAATCACCAAGACCTATGACTCTTAAATAAATCAGGAGACCTACTAGTGCATGAAGGCAGGAAGGAAGGATAGCGGCATGATTTTGTATTTTTTATGATGTGGTTCCTGAGTGTGTCACATGCCATTTTACATGCTACTCCTCATATTTTAGCTAGCTCTCTTTGGCAACATTGTTGGCCAACACATAGCGCCCCCAGGCATCATCATTATACAAACCTCTGCAGGCTATAATTTTGCAAAAGCCCTCCCTTCCATCCAGACCTGACTGTCCATCATGCCCTTGGAATCTCTTTTCCTAACGTTTTTCTTTGCAAAGATAATCGAGAGAAGCTGCATTTATTCCAATGACTTCCAAAGGCAGTTGAACAGTCAGCAAATGACTATGCATGTGAAAACAAGGAAATGGAATTCAGGAAAGATAACATTGCAGTAAGAGATTGTGCACCTAGGCAAAAAAAAAAAATCCCAGCCAGGGCTGGAATGAAGTGCCTTGTGAAGAATCTCATATGCACTTCAGCACACAGAGACCTGGACGCAGTGCAGTTCATAGAGAGACCTAATAGACAGAAGATGCCATCATCCTCCTTCCACATGACACTGGCATCCGGACAACAGGAGAGCAAACTATGGGAGGATGCTGCAGTTACATAAATCCACAAACACCATAAATCCCCCAGACTCGTCACAAGCTCATTGATTGGGTACATAAATTTTTGACAAACCCCAGCTAGTACGAATGGGCCAGAACACCTTGTAGACCCTCACCCTCAATATGTTCTGAGCCCTCTGCTGTACTCCCTATATACCTACTACTGCAGGGCCACATTGCACTGCAGTTTTGTTGTGAAATCTGCAGATGATGCAGCTGTGGCAGCCCTGATCAGCAATAACAACAAACAGGACCTCCAGAGGAGGTGTAGAAGTTGTCAATATGGTGGCAAGACAACAGCATCCTCTTCAATGTAAATAAGACATAGGAGTTGATTGTGGACATCGGGAGGAAACAACAGAGGACCAACTACTACATGAGGATCAATGGTGCTTTAGTGGAAGGGATGGGCAGCTTCAGGTACCTTGGTCTTCATATAGCCAACAACCTGGTCGTTCTTGCACCCTGACTCCTTAGTGAGGAAGCTCCCTTATACCTATACCGCATTAGACACCTTGGGGACTTCAGGCTGCCTCTCCCAATACCAATGAATTTCTGCACTAAGCTCATCCTGGCAGGGAGCATCCACCAACGTCCTCAACAGCCTACTCACCACACACATGTACATTTGTAAATATGGGTTTATTCTGGGCTTTACCACAACTTCCACTTACTGCCAGTTTTGCACCATGGATATTAATGCTGATTATTTTATGTTGTTAATATGTCATATCTTGTCTCTTAAACTTCTGTCCTCATTTCACAGTCTGGGGCTTGGAAACCATGCATTTCACTGCAGGTTGTACTCAGAATGATTGTATATATGACAAGTGAAATTTTGAAAATTTGAATGGGGGAGGTCATCACATGGCTGCAGAGAGCCTATTCTGCCACAAGAGGGCCAATGGAAACGTGACAAGGAAAAGATGAATGGTACTATGGATGGGAATGAATTTTGCTTTACGGTAGAAAAAAGTCAAACTTCTCTAGGCTAGCCCCTGGGCTGATGATGTGAGCTTTGAGATGTAGCCAGCAGGGAAGAAGGAGAGGTAGAGGTTAGCTTAATTTTAGTGGCAGCAAGACGACCAATTTCTACCTAAAAGATAACATACATCAAGGATGGTTATCTGAGAGATTAAAACGCCCCTCAGTGCTTTTCAAGATGACTGAGAATGATGGTTATATGTTTTAAAGATCAACTCAATGAAATCTAGACCCTTCAGTGTCACATACTGTAATTAATAATAACCCAAAACTGGGACAAATAATTCACACCACTGTAAAACTTTTCATTTAATAGCCTAGTGCTTCAGGTCAACACTCGAGCAGCTTTAGAAAATAGATGCATGTACCGAGATTCATGAGCCAAGGAATGAATAGAAACTTTAAAGAAAAAGAGCTTGTGGGCTTTTGGGCTTGTGTCAACACTTTGGAGCTTCAAAAAGCACATATTGTCAAAAATACGAGAAGCTTGCAAGTTAAGGTCCATTTAAGGAGTTTTATTTCAAAACCCAAATCAAGCTGGGAGGAAGGGGCAGGGGTACCTTGGAAACAGGGATCTGTGCAACTGGGTTCATGAAAGTCACACAGATATGAAATGGATACACAGTTGGCTTAGCTGATGAAAGTTAGAGGACCAAGGAAGTGTGGACTTGTGTGTTCTCTGTAGAAAGCCAGCATTCTGGCTGCTCCGGTGCTGCAGTGCATGGTCTCACTGCTGGTCACCATGGTGATGTTGTCATTGAGTAGCTCACCACAGTCATACGTCAACTGCCAACCATACTTCTTGTTGAAAGGTTTGTAAATTCACTGACAAGGTGATTGTGCATATTCAGCCCATTACTCGTGTTTGTCAGTACGGCAATAAGTGAGGAGAAACTGCAATTTTCTGGTTGACGTGTTCAGTTTGACTGTTAGACTGGGAATACTAACTGGATGACACCTTAGCACCCAACTGAAGCTTCTCAGAAAAAGCATTCCAGATCTGAAAGGTAGGTTGAGGGCCTCAGAAAATAAATTAACAGGTACCGGAATGTCCATTGACTTTGTAGCAAAGTAGGAGCTTCCATAACAATGCCAATGCCAGTAGGTCAACCAGGTCCAGTTAGACAATATAAAGGCTTCAAGGAAACCTGAAGGTAATTGACAAGGTTTTTTATGCCTTATGAAGGCCATCAGAATATGTTCTTAGTGAGATACAGACACCTGGATGCCCTATTGGCCCATGGATCAGAAGCAAAAGCATGTTATAGGGGATAGGGTGGGGGATACTCTGACTAGGATGCTGGTCCATCAGGTAACATAAAACCTTTTGGCCATATTGCACAGACACAGCAATCCAGATAAATTTTGTGCCCTTACACTGTGGGAGGAAACTAGGGAGCCCAGGATGATTTTCTGTAACTTCTTGCCCTATTAGGCTCTGCATCCCTCGCCGACCTTATCTCAGAGGCTACAGGCGCAAGACAGGGCACAGCCCAGGATGGGGTGCCAACCTCACACACCATTCACTCACACAGGCACACCTATAAGCAATTTGGTAAGTCCAACTCACCTTAGTTTTCATGTGGCAAACTGGAGTACCCAGAGGAAACCCCATAACAACATGGAACATGCAAATTCCACACACAGGGAGAGGCAACAGCGCTAAATACCGCACCACCGTGCAGCTCCCATCACCAACTCATCTATCAAAACATCTATCCAATGCAGGGTGAATGCACTTGGAGCATATCCCGGGAAGAACAGGGCACAAGGCAGGGCTCATCCTGTATGGGAAGCCTTCCCAAGGTAGATTTTGTAATTATAATACTATTAAAGAGATAACATCTACATCAGCTACCTTGAAGTTGGTGTCATAAACAATCACCATGTGAGAGTAACTGAGCTTCCACAATTTGTCAGAGGGGTAGGATATTTCAGTATATACAGAGATGACCGTAAAAAAATATCTGATGACCTCACCCTTTCTTGACCAGTCAGACCACTGCTTGCTTTACTCATCAAATGTTGGGGCTTGAACCATTGATCAATATGATGAAGGTTGGTTTTTCTCTTCTGTTCTAGTGCTCTCCTTTAAGACTTATGGGTTCGGCACTGTATCTGTCCCCCTGCTGATTTCTGCACGCATAGAAGGAGGCAGAGAAGCATAGTAGAATCTTTTAAATGCATGGGACTCTGACATCAAGGCATTTACTGACAGAGCAGAGACAATCCCTGGAACTCAGATTAAGCAAATATTTTTCTTAACATCAATCCCTACCTTCTACTGTCTAATTCCATTTTAAAAATCGGGGCATCTGAGACATTAAAACAGGACATAATGTTGTATCACTTCCCCAGTGTTCTTTATAAACCTTTTTTTGGTTTTAAGCAGCGAAGCGTTGGTGGCATTTCTAAGAATGCATTCAGGCTACTCTCCTCCTGTGAAGTATTCATTTTCCCCTCATTATATACTAAACACTACCAGGTATTAAGACCTTTAATGACTTCCTTCCATTTACAACATCAGCCATGTTAAAGCAGAGGAATAATTTGTTACATTTTTTGGAAAATAATAAGGCATAGCAAGTGGCATGATAACAAACCTGCTAGTGTCAAAATGTCTGCACTATAAATACACAGAGTGGACTGTATGCCAGTCTATCACAGGGCACAGGGAGGGGACACCCTGGAAAGGATGCCATCCATCGTGGGACACAAGGCAGGGGACACCCTGGGCAGGATGGTGTCCATCACGGGGCATAAGGCAGGGGACACATTGGACATAATACCAGTCCATCACATACAATCATACTCAAGCATCAATTAGCCTGCATGTGTTGGGACTGTGGGAGGAAACCCAAACAGCAGACGGGGAACATGCAAGATCCACACACAAACAGGATATGACCCCCTATCCCTGGAGGTGTGAAGCAACAGTAGCCAGTAAGTTTAAGGCTCTGTTCTTGCAAAGGGCGCCAACACCCTCCCTGCCTTAGAAAGTGACCATCAGAAGCAGGCCGCACATTACTACATTCCTAAATTATAAAATATTTCTAATGATGACACACTAGCACAGTTTGTGCAGTAAGACCTTGTCCATCCAGGCATCACAAATGATTACATGCAATCTAAAAATTCTTCTTAATGACGCCAATCTCAGGTAAATAACAGCATATCGATAAACACAAAAGGATGCTTTTCATGTTTCAAGTTAAGATACTGATATTGTGTTGAATTTTAGGCCCTGGGGATAATTCATTTTTCCTTCAGGATTTCTTATGCATGATGTACAAACTGCTACAATAATATAAAAACTGCATATCTCATCTTCTCTTTCAAAGGCAAGCTTTTCTGAAGCCTTATTGGCTACTTAATAGCATATACTCTAAATTACAGATATGCTAACAGGCATTTGGTCACAGATTTTCAAGACAAGCAACAAAATATTGGCGACAAAGTCCTTTTTACATTATACTGTAAGTTGCACAAAGTTGCACATGAATATTTATGATAGTATGAGAGCCGAAAATGCTGCAATATATATACAAATCAGAAAAACTATTCCAGTTGAATAACCAATCAAATAACTTAATAAAATCCCTTTCCAACATGTTCAAGAGCATGTTTTGTAGACCCACAACAAACAAGGGAAATCTGTCTGTCTGAATACATATGAAAAAACACATACAAAAATACAAACATTTGTAAATATTTAGCCCTTGTCCAGCTTGGTGTAAAGCAGCGCAGTGGGTCAGAGGGCAGCCTTAAGCCTTATGCCTCCAGGATTGTGGGTTGGTTCAGGGTTTCAACAGGCATGGAGCCAGTCCTCAGAAAGAGGGGGCACCTTGGATAGTGATGTCCCAGGCTACAGCTCTGGACAGGAGTTTGATGCGGAATCCCCTACTCACAGACAGACTGAACCACTCTTTGAAATATACATGAAGCCTTTCTGAAAGCCTCAATCACAGGCCGTAGCACATACAGCGATGGCTGAGAAGGAAAGTGTCAAGGAGATGGTACCAGCGGATCTGGCCTGACTGCTTTCAAAACGGGAGCGATCACAAGAGGGACCTGGCAGACTGCGCCACCTTCACAATACAGTGTCGGTGCCAGCAGCTTATGAGAAACGCGAACCTGCCTCTATCGCATCTGGACACGCCCACACAACACAGCAGGCACTCGTGCTACTGATGCATGATGGGAATGCACCCAGTTCTATTCCCAGCCTGTCCTGAATTATACAGAGTGTACAGTGTTACTAAGCTCATCTTCAGGCACTTCATGAATTTCCTATATTGGGTATTTTCTCCAACACTTTGAGTTAGCAGTCATTCGCTTCTTTGCCTGGCACTCTCAAGAATCCCAGAAAAGGTTTATTTTATGCTAGAGAGTGACCTTTTCTAAACAGAGAGTCATTCTGCTGGCTTGAAAATGAGCTGATGTTTAGATAAGTTGGGGTCAGCGGGCTCTGTTCTCCCTCATAACCCCCGGGGGATTCTACACCCTGCTTGCTCCCTGAAACAGAAATCTAGTGGGAATTCTAATAAGGAACCGGAGCCTCATCAACACGGTTGATTTGCTGTGTTGCTTCTTCCGTTTAGCTCTCTCTCTTTGGCCTGACTTCATTATTATTACCATGATTATTTTGTCGGCCTGGTAGACACTTGCATCCAAAACGGACTCACAGTTTTATTTTCAGCCACAAACTTCTGAATTCTATGCCAGTTTGCTTCTGTAATGTGCTGCGATATGTAACATTATAATATTAATAGAAAAAAACTACAGAAGCATGAAAAAATCTTCAAGGAGACTGAATAATGACAAACATTTCGGTCAGTTTTAATAAACACAATATTGCAAATATTTGTACGTATAATTTGTGTTTGTATTAAATGAAGGTCAAGGTAATGAAAGACAACAGAGAAGTTCATCTAAGACTCAAATCAGCATTTGATTTAATCACTTTTTGAATCATTTCTAATGGTTTTGAGTAGAAACGTGAAGCATCTCAGTGGGCAAATAATAGTCAATACTCTAATTTATAATGTAAGCTAATTTTTAGCAGTTAAATTATTCACTATTCTGGGAGTTGTGTAGCTCAACAAGTGCGCACCCTGCTCTAATAACACAAAGGTTGTGAATTCAAATCTCAGGAAATGTCTAAATTTCCCTTGGGATCTACAAACTATGCAAATTCCTTAGTTTCCAAATATTACATTTTGCTCTCCTTTGAGACATACACATATGTACAGATGAGAAAGCTGGGAGTCAGTGCACGGGGTCTTTATCCAGTGTCCCTGGAATTTTTTCCGAGTTTGAAGTCCTTGCTTCAGGGCCCAACAGTGACACAACTACAGTCCCCAGGGTATGGACCAGCAACCTCCCAGTCCCAGGCACAGAGTCGAAACCCACAGAACCACACACCAGCCCGCGGCGTCTTTGCACTTGAAATGCAAGCTAACATTAAGGGTGTCCAGTTGCCATTGTTTTGGTTATCTCCCAGAATGCAACACCAGGAAAAATAAGCCTACCACTACTGAGCATATGTTCAGGCGCCCTGCAGCAGCCAAACTGACTGTACAAAGTGAATAATGGAGTGAAGAAGGAGACTTTCCTCTCCTTGTGACTCCTCTCCTGTTACTGCTGCTCTTCGTCGGCTTCTTCACTCCCCAGCTTAATGCCTGACTCATTCTCTCATTGACTTTCCCATATATATTACAAAGAAATACTAATTACAAAAAAACACACACATCCCTATAGGTATCACATGTTGATTTAACCTTATGTTGTTGACAAATAAAAAATCGTAAAGGACATTAAAAATGCTGAATAGAAGAGTCGCCAGAAGACCTTAAGTAGGTCAAAGGTCAGCATCATTCTTGTCTGGGGGTTATACACCAATGGATATTATTATGGCGGCCTAAAATGAGTTTTGGGAGGAATCTGTGGGAGTTAAGAGAGGAGTAAACTTGCCAAAGACTAGTTGAGGACTCCCTGAAGAACTTCACTTATGTTATATCTGTTTATCTTGGAGAACATCAGCTCAGCAGAGGTGAAGGTGACTCAGCTGTTGTTTTGTTTAAGAAAAAAAATTGTCAGGAAGTGTGTGAGCTTTTATAGAGATTGCATGAAATACTCAAGTATTAAGCTAAAATTCATTCATAAACAAAAACAAATTGTTTATCAAAAACCAATATGCAAAGCTACTTTGCGAGGTAATGATATTGTGCTCTACCTACCGCGTGAGCGAAATCCTACATGCAAATTATGAGAAATACATGCATTTCAAAAGCATTATGCTTGTTATTACAGTACCTGTTGACAAAGCAGAGATTTTTTTAAAGGCCTGAGTCATTTTTGCCTCCATGGCACCTGCTGCCTTGTGCAGCAGGAACTCCAGTGCATCTTTCCCACGTAAACACTTATTTTTGCATAATGTAATATTAGGCAGCTTAATAAATTAATGATTGTTAAAGGGGAATTACACAAAATACAATGTGGACTATTTCTCAGTCGCTCACACTTAGTGAGCCATTAATGTAAATTTAACATTTTAATGCATTCATGCCATCAAAAGCCAACATAATTTGTACAAAAGAGGCTGCATTTTCTCAGTATCTACAATGCTCCCCCCACAAATATTCAGTGACATTTCATACCTGTTTACATGCCAAAAACCTTGAAAATATGGCTTTGTAAATGCGGCACTTAGAAACCTGGAATCTCTAACATAAAACAACCCTTTTAATGAAAGGTCACAGTCTGTGACAGTATGTGGACCCATACATCAGCTGTATGTTTATAATGCACCATAATTGCCTTTTAAATATTTACTCAATTAAACCACGTATACACAGTCTAACCTGAAGGTCACGTAATGCCATTTTAAACGGGTGCCAAACCACCTGAATCACATTCTCGTTCTGTTCAACCACTGACATACGTAACTGAAATAGTCTCCAGATTGTAAAACGACTAAAATAATTCCGTCCTGTCTCTGTGCTCTTCCTGTTTTCTTTTCCAGACAAACTCACTTGTTTTTCTTTGCCTTCTTGTCATCACCTTATCCCTCTTCTGTTTTCCGGTCTATTGGCTCCTTTGCTTCCCACAGATAAACGTCCGAATCACCCTCCCAGCAGCCGCTCTGGCTGTCGGAACTTTGGGAAGGATCAAAGCCGGTATTCGAAATGCAGGCGGTGGAGGGAGTGGGCTGTCTGATCGTTGACATAAAGAGCATTCCCCATGAACAATTTCTGGGGCTGCAAGGCAGATTGGTGGGGGCTCATTTATGCCCCCCATAGCTCCTGGGATCGGATCCCTGCGAGTCTGCCTAGGAGAAGCGGGTATAGGAAGTGGATGCTTGGAGAAATACAGGTAAATAGGAATTCTTTCACATATCCCATCATGCACTCCTTTGATATTTTCAAATGGAACAGTTTAGGGGTTTAAGGGCCTTGCTTAATGGCCCAGTGGTGATGCAACTACTTCACCGACAATGGGATTCAAACCAGCATCCTTCCACTCACTGACAGAGTCCGAAACCTCCAAACCAGACATGGAAAGCTCCCAGTGATGGTGGGATTGAAACCCACACCTCCACTGAGCCTGGGGCATCCCTCCCATTCATCTAGTGAAATACATCGTGCAGCGATGCTTCCCTTTCACAATCACCTGCAGCTGTCAAAATAATAGTCAGAAAGTGCGTCATTGCTTGGATTAAATAAAAGTTCTGTCGGACAACCTAAGTTACCCGTTGCCCCCCCAGGCAAGACTGTCTGTCCCATCCCCATCACTGCGGCGTGACATGGAGACGCAGGATGCCAGGGGGGTGTGAGGTCTGTGACAGACATGTTGTCCTCCACTGCATTAGAAAATGAAGATGGAGGACCCTGGCTGAGAAAGCAGAGACAGCGTCCCATCACAAAGCCGTCCGGAAGCCAGGGTGTAAAGACGCATATTTCCTGAGGCACGGTGGCATCTGTCGCTGGATCAGGCCCGGGGGGGGGGGGGGGGGGGGGGGGGGGGGGGGGGGGGGGGGGGGGGGGGGGGGGGGGGGGGGGGGGGGGG
>JABFEA020000138.1:26883465-26900253 GCA_019775915.2 Cyphomyrus plagiostoma | reverse complement strand
TATATATACTAAAAAAAAAACTTTGGATGTTGAAGCTTGGGGGTGGGGGGGGTGGTCCTCAATAAGAGAGAGCTAGAGTATAGAGCAAAAAAACAAAAACAAGGGGACATTTGTTGTTCAGTCTGGTCACAGCCGTCCATCGGAGAGATTCGACTGACTCACCGTGGATAATCAACCTGTCACTTCCTAGAGCACCCAATCGATGCTTTGGCTGTGCTGGGTCTCCTAGAAACCCCAGCGAGCCGGATTGCAGCTGTGGAAAATAGCCCATGCTTGATGTCAGGCCGACCACCATGTTAACTTATGAACATCAAAATAAAAATGGATAATGCGTGCCAAGGCCTTCGGGAGATATCGCTGGAGAGCCATCCTCAGTACCAGATCGTGAGGGAACACAGAACTTCAGGCATTGATTTTTGTCTCTAATATACTTCCAGCATTGACAGAGAGGATTAAGGAGCCCAAACAAAACCCAATGGTGTTAGATGGCCGCTCATAAATGCTCGAGGTAATGATTGTAAAGAAGGAAATTTACATTTTATATTTTAATGTGGAACAAAGATAGTGAACCTTCTTTCACTCCATGAATGCTATAAGCTTTTGACTTTGACAAAACGATTTTTGTGCAATTTCTCCCGAAATTTGCACCAATTGTGTATTTGATAGAAATTGTTCTGTTATCACTGTAAGCTTTATTTATTTATATTTTTGTTTAGTTTATCCATCTACACATCTTCCAAATGCTTAATATGGTCAGGCTAGCAGGTTGTCTATCTATCTATCTATCTATCTATCTATCTATCTATGCTGAACTCATGATAGGACAAAACTGGGCCTCCATTGTGACCATGAGCTGTCTTTTTGTGAGCGGACATCAGAATATGGGTTTTCATGCTGCTATGTACCACAGATCACTCTTGTTGAGTACTTAGGAAGCAGCGTACTGATTCCTAGCTCATTAGCTCCCCCTGCAGCTGACTACAGAAACTATGTTAGGTTTTCCACAAAGGCTGTCTGTGCATCTCTTAAGAACACAATTCCCCTTTTAAACACTGAGAGATGCATGACAAAAAATAGCTGCAAATGCCAAGCATCAGCATCAAAAGGTTCTTTAAACAAGTTTTAAAGAATACATCTCTTTTAATATTTCAAAATTCTCCTGCTTCAGGTGTAACTGAAAGACTTACAGTAACTGTCAAATTCTGAATGAAAAATATATGGTCCAGAGTAATTTAAAAAAGATTCAATGTTCCACTTGCAGATATCAAAAGTATTAATATTTGATATCTCTTCAGCTCAATCTTTTCCCAGGACATTGGCAGAATTCTAGATGAAGTCTGTAACAGTGGCATGGCCTTATCTACGAACCTCATGTATTCACCAGAAAAGAGTCCATATAATTACAATTACGACCTCTGATCAATAATTGAAAGAAGAACCAAAACTGAGCTCCATCCCAGCATATTTGGTCTCCAATATTTCTGGCTTAAAGCCGCAGATTTTTTTTCCTTATTTTGTTCCCTTGGTTACCATGGGCGCCACAGCATTGGTCCAGGGGAAAGGCGGAGCATATGCTGAGAAGGAGGGGCTGAGGACGGAAAAGCAAGGCTTGTCATGGGAAGGCTGAGCTAATCCTGGATTGGCTGGGCTGGAACATGAAAGGCGGGGCTAATAATGGATTGGCTGGGCTGAAATGTGAAAAGCGGGGTATATGATGGATTGGCTGGGCTTGAACGTGGAAGGCAGGGCTAACGATGGATTGGCTGGCCTGAAATGTATAAGGCAGGACTAATGATTGATTGGTTGGTCTTGAATGTGGAAGGTGGAGCTTGTGGTGAGGAGGCAAGCCTAATAAAAAAGATGAGGCTTGCAAATGACAGTTGTGGCTTACAGTGAAAGTTTTACTTTAAGGGGGTGGGGTTATGTAAGGAATATGTAAAGGCCCCCAGTTCTTTATTTGTTACCTGAAAGTTTTCAATAAGAAGCTAGCATATGTTAGTTACTTCACGTTTGCTTAAAAGATCTTTATTGTGTATACATTTACTATATATAGCCCTACCCGTCATCTTGGTTAGAAAATTACTCAAGGAAGCTCTGGGCTACCGCATCAGGCCCAAATCACACAGACAAACTTTGAGATCCCTCACAGCACTTTCCTGGCATCAGATGGACTCTGCTGGGGCATGACGGATACTTCAACCCCCACCCACACACACACACACACACACACACACACACATTTCATACAGTCTCTGCCCCGGTATCCTCTTGCACTCCGCCAGCCCCCGCAGGAATGGACACCATGCATTTATCAAACGCACCATTAATGAACCTTAATGTATCATGTCAGATGTAGGGGTGTCTGGAGATATATTTGCATTTAACTGCCATGTCATTTATGCTGTTTTATTTCTGCACCGAGGATTATTAGACAACCCTCTCCTTACTCTAAGCAACTACAGTAAAATCCAGTTATAATGGACTTCAAGGGACCTGGCAAAACACTCTGTTATATTCAGACTTGCTTTAAGCCCAGAACACAACTACAGGACACCATATACTCATGCCACACCTCAGCAGACACACTTGTGGTATAGATTATTATATTGTACATGTATTATTCTAACTTTACCTTAGCAGATACGTGACTATTAATAATCCCAACTACGTAACTGTGCTGAATATCACTGGCATGCCACACGCCCTGCAGACAGAGCCTGCATGTCTGTTATAGCCGAACAGAACTACAGCTGGGGACCAAATTGTTTGTCTGTTATAGACGATATTCCGTTATAAGTGAGTCCATTATAATGCGATTTTACTATAGTCAGTTGTAGTCAATGGCTGCTAACTCACCCACTGTGATCTATTAAACTCTTCCCCCCTACACGTTGCATAAATACACGTGTCAATGGTGCCCGTGTCTGTGTGGGTCTCTGTGCCGGAGAGGTCCCCGTGTCTGTATGGGTCTCTGTGCCCAAGAGGTGCCCGTGTCTGTGTGGGCCTCTGTGCCCGTGTTTGTGCCCAAGAAGTGTCCATGTCTGTGTGGGTCTCTGTGTCCAAGAGGTACCCTTGTCTGTGTAGGTGTCTATGCCTGAGAGGTGCCCGTGTCTGTGTGGGTCTCTGTGCCCGAGTGGTACCGATGTCTGTGCACTGACAGCGGGTGGCATAGTGGTAGTTGCCCTGGGAGTGAGAGTGGGGGGGCTGCTGTGATGTAATGCACTGTGGCAGAGCCCAGGACGAGCAGGATACCAGCCTTGGCCTTCTCCGCTCAGCCCACAGACACATTAGCAGATCCTAATTCCCTAATGGAATCAGATGATACTCTGGTGGGCTACTCCAGTCTAGGAGAATGTCCCTAATTTGATTTCCAAATCATAACAAAATGTGCACTTCATAAGGCAGATAAACATATTAGCACCAAGAAAATTCAGTTAGTGAGACATTTTGTGCTGGTGGGGGGGAGGTCGGGGGTTGGTGAAGGTCATAATTCTTTTTTAGATGGGCGGGCAGCACATTTCTGGCTCAGGCTGACGGTGTGATTTTTGGGAGGACACTTTCTGGAGCCTCAGCACTTCAGCTGAATCTCTGAAGCTGCACCTGTCGCACAAAACCTCAGTCCCACTGAATACCTGAGTCACACAGCGAGGGAAATGTGACCTGGTTGTGGGAAAACATTGAGAAGTGACCAGAGAAAAAGCCAGTGGAGTGACCTGGGTGTGCAGGTTGCGCAAGGCCGGCGGGTTTGGGTTGGAGCCGCTTTTACGTTACGCAACGCCAGCGTTCGGTCCCTGAAGTGTCAAAGCCGGGAAACTTCTTAGATGTACTTTTAATATCAGCGGGGAAACTCTGGGTAATTTATTCTCGTGTGCCACCGGCATGCATAATTATGGCTGGACCGGCCCCCCAGCCCTTCCTGCTCTGGGTCAGAGGTTCGCCAGTCAACTAAACTCTGTACTGCTCTCTCTACATATGGTGTTATATTTTAAAAATATTCTGGTGTCTTTTTTGTATTTTCCTGACATTTCCACCCATCATCAGTTCCTGTTTAATTAGCTCAGTGCAGGCACCCTTTCTCCGTCCCCTGGGTGATCTGAGCATATGCTCTGCTTCAGAGACGTTTGTTCAGGGATGCCCCCCCCCCCTGCATGAAGCCCTGCTACGCGCCTGCGTGGGCCCGATCTGGCCTGGTCCGGCTCCTGTCATCCCCGCTGTGCTGGTTTCCGAAACTGGATGTCTGAAGGTTAAAGTTCTGTGATGAAAATCATGCCTTCTGTTCCTTTAAAAACACACAATATTTTATTACCTAAATGGCTTCAGTAGCTGTCTAGCTGAATAGACAAATAAAACCTTGTGCCATTTGTTAAGTCACTCAGTATTGCAGTTTTTCCTTCTCTTGCCTTAAAAATTAAATTGATTCAAACTTTTTGACTTCAGCCGTTTGTTTGAATGTGAATTAAATTTAAAAGTAACTGAAAAGAAACTAACCCAAAATCATGTGCCTCTTCCATTTTTGCTCAGTTGTGCTTTCCTGATTTCTTTTTTTTTTTTTTGCTTTGTTATTCCTCAAATGTATTTCGTTGTATCAGCGCTTGCTAGTTTAATTTATTCCTATTGTGTTTCGGACTTTGGAGTTTTGCTGTCTTTTCTGGGGATCCATTAAGCAGTGCAGTCATTGAGGCCATCACAGCAAACTATAACCACAATCTGATTTACTGATGTAATTGCAAAAGTTTCCATTTCATATTATATTCTGCCTGTCCAAAAAATGCTGTCTTTAACTATAGAAAGAGTTTCTGGAGGAAGGGGAGGGAAAAGCATATGCATTTGATAAAAAAAAATGTCTGTCTGATTTGTGCCTGACTCAGCAGTCTGCAAAAATTCCTTCCGCCTGATGAAATATCATAGAGCTGGTGGGTAGGAGGTTTATAATGCAAATGGACATAAAAATCAGGCTCCCTTTACAGAAGGAATTATACTATATCTGAGGCAAGGAATTATATTTGTACTTCCTTAGTAAGGTTCCTGGATTTGCTTTTTAAAGAAGGTGACTTCTACAATTTCAGCATCAAGATTCACAATATTACAGAATTTAAGAAAAGCTTTGATGTAGGAAGGAGGCATCTGATATGCCCTGTGGCAGTTAATCGGTTGACTTGGGTGCTTTGGCTCTGCAAGAGAAACCCATCAATACCAGGGCTCTGCAGCAACACCCGGTCAACAGTGAGCACACAACCCATCCGCCTACCCTCCCTGCTGACTGTGACCCACTGCAGGGTCACGTTGAGCCTGGAGCCAAAGCCAGGAATCACAGGGGCACAAAGCAGCGGAGTGTGGGAAGCAGAGAGTGCAGCCAGAGGAAACTCATTGGGAGAACATGCAAATTCCACAGAGCCAGGGTTACGATTCCAAGCCCTGTCCCTGCAGGGGTGAAGCCCTGCCGTTAAATATTATGGCACATAAAACAGCTAAAGGTGTCCCATTGTCAGCAAGCTGGGTCTGTTTGCCATCCAGGTATGGATAAAAACCTGTCAGTCGCTTTTGTACAATTCCTGTCGCACAAGTCACACGAAGGTTCGCCCTCTGTCATAGACCCCAGGCTGCAGGCTCCTGCGTGTGTACAGTGTAGCTCAGTGTGCATGCATCTCTTTTTAATTTTGCTTTTATATCCATGAAAATGATGCCGGTAAATCACATTCTGTTCACCGTAACTGAATGCTGGCCCAGCTAACTGAAGGGGCGTAGAGGCAAAGTGGAGAGCTGACTGAGAGCGGATCGGCGGTAATGCAGGAGCTATCTCTGCCACTAGAGTGAGAGTGTGTGTCAATGCTCAGTCACTGAGCATGTCACTCTGCGTAGCTTCTCATGTAACACAGCAAGCACAAGTTATCTGGACTGTACTGCATACAGATCTGGGCATATCCGCTTTAACTGCTGCCCCCATAGTCCAGCCGCAGATTAAAGATGGAAAATGAATGAATGAATGTGAGTGAGTGAATGAATGAATGAATTAATGAATAAATGATCTTCATGTTGGTGTAAAATTATATTATGTCAGTTAAAGTGTGTCAGCTTAGCCATTTTGAAACCTCTCAGAAAGTCACCCCTTAGTGTTTGCAGCAACAGTTCAATGTACCCAAGCATGTGTTTGACTCGACCACTAGCATTTGTTTGGCTAACACCTCATCATATTATTTAAGTAGCTACATTTAACAAAAACATTGAATGACTTGGGGTAATTTTTAAGTTTTTGATTGCAGCATATATAAATATATAATCAGAGTGGTTTATGCATTTTACATATATAGTGTCAGAGTGTAAGAATAAACACAGTGAAATGAGGGATTCATGTGATATTTAGGTTTTTCGGGGGAAACAGGAAGAGCAGTGTCCAGGTGGGAGGTCATCCAGAGTATGGGGAGGTGAACACAAGAGATCACAAGTAGAAATTTCATCCAGAATAGAGGAACAAGGGCCAATATCCAACAGGCCAATAAGCGAGTCTCGCAGGAGCGAAATAGCCAGCTGCTGTCTGGGAGCTCAGTGCTGAAGGCGGCGCTGTCCGCAGTGCTGCAGCTCGCGAGCGACCGCCGGTCCTTAGCCGGAGCACTAAAGGCCGCTACTCGCTTCTCCCCATGCGGACACACACTGCTCACATTTCTGCGGCCGAGGTCGCACAACTCACACATGTGCAGAAACCGGGGCAAGGAGGAAATGACAAAATCCCAAAATGGAGACGTTCTTCTGGGAAGATAAGCGGTTGCTTTGTTTGATTATGCAAGGAAAGGTAGCAACAATTCCCCAAGGTTCTTGGTTGATCATTTGAGTGCAGACAGTATTAGCTATTAATGATCAAGGGGGAAGCCAGGGAGAGAACGGGGGTTCCAGTCAGCACCACTAGGGTGATAAGGAAGATAACTGAATTACAATGATCATAAAATCTCCCTCCTGTCCTGTCTCATCCCTGCCCCAGGCTCCTCACAGGCCAGGGGTCACTCTTTATATACAAATGTACTCACAACCCCTACATACAGTACTTGTTGGGGAGGGTCTTTTGTGGTACTGTATAAAGGGAGGCAAAAAACTGTCCTATTTGTATTTGAGCTGCCTTTCAATACACAGTGTATATCTACTGTACATTGTATTACCTTATATTATTTTTACTGTAAAATAAACCACCGTTTTGCTGAAACTGCGGAGACTCTGCAAGTGGATTCCTTACACTTATTTCACATGAAAAGCTACGTGCGACTATCAAATAATTATGACCACATGATGGAGAGTTTTCTGTATTGCTGCAGGAGATGCAGGATAGACGAGGAAGGTCATCAGCAGTACGTCAGCTTCAATTTTTTTTTTTTTCCATTTTTGTGTCTTTATAATTCGAACATTCCTACACACTGACCAATAACAGCAAAGTACTTCATAGATTTTCTTTATTCACATCCTGGTTGCTTGTGTTCTTGTGGGCGTGTGCAACATACACAGTGAGTAAGGCGAACACATACACAGGCACACAAACACACACGTGTGCGCACACGCACACACATACGTATACACGTGCCCTCACACACACGCACACACAGGCACACACACATATGCACAAACACACACATACCGCACACTCTCTCTCACACACACACACACACATGCATGTTCTCTAACGCAAACCAGTGCTGAATTTCATATAAGTACCTGGTTTTATATGCAAAGGAGGATAAATATAAAGTAAAAAGTTTTAAATTTATGAGTTGCCTAGTGAAGAGGCATGATTGATTCTGCATGTGTAACCAGGAATGCATAATTAATACTAACGTCTGAGATGAAAAATGCTCAGGTAAGCTGGTGAATTTTACTCTTTTCTTGATGCTATAGTTAATATAGTAGTAAATTGGTTGCTTGTTATTTTACAATAACAATAATTATGCAAAAAGAACACCATCATGTCTTACTCATCTATGCTCATCTGTAGGGCTGCAGGCAGGCTGTAGGGCCAGAAGCTCAATCCCATGCAAAAATATTTATATATAATATCTACTGGGATTTACCAGGGTGTCACAAGGACGTGAATTACTTTTTAGAACCATGAGCAACAGCTTACATAAGATTACATAAGCATCCTCAGAAATAGCTGTAAGTTTTGTTCTGAGTTTTGCAAAAAAAAAAAAAAAAGGCATGGTTCGCATTTCCATGAAACAGTCCCAAAATTGTAAATTCTTTGAATTACAGCATTCAACAAATGCCTTGACATGGAAGAATTGAGCATTGATTCCCCACGGTTGGGTTCTGCGGCATGTTGCAGTCATTTTAATGTCAAAGGAAACACACTTATTGAAGTGAGGTTTGCAAACTCCCATTCCCTTTCCACTAAAACTCCAATCATGTTGGCATGGAAACTTGCCCATAAATAACATAAGGGGTGCAACCCACAAAAAAACAAGAAACAAGCAGATATCCCTTGGAGGAATATAATGTAATTGGTATTTGCAAGTTTTATTTCTTTGTTCGCTTCATTCAGCCTGAGTCAGCAGCTGTCAGTGGTAATTAAGTTCTTTTTTGTGTTTTTTGGCCTTTATAAATGTCGGCGATCATTTCTATAGAGAGGAAAACAAAAAGGCACGTGAGGCAGGAATGGGGTACGTGGCAGGACGGGGGCAGGGTTAACGCCAGACATTACAGCCAAAAATGTAAGGCTATCCAGGCCTGAATATGGGAGGGTGATACAGGGTGACCTGAAGTAAGCTTGGCGATTAAAGCCCAATCAGATTTATTGAGCTAAGTAAGAACAAACATCCAGTGATTTCTGTAACCACTCCTCCTATTCAGGGTCATGGTGGGTCTGGAGCTGATCCCAGAGGCTACTGGCACAAGCCAGGAAACAACCTAGGATAAGGTGCCAACCCATCGCAGGGCAAACTCACACAGGAAGAGGAAACAGATCCACAAAAATAAGAAGAGGCGAAATGTACCAATGGGGGGCTTCGGACATCTGACTCCGCCCCCTGGAGATGACCACACCACCACTAATCTCACACTTTATGGTAATGTCAGGAGAGGTGCGGCTTTCTGGCAGGCACATACATCGGCCGTCACGTCAATGGCCTCGTGCTCTCATCAACACGCCAGTATGAGGAACTCAAACACACAAGGCCAGCCGAGAAGGCAAGGATGCTCCTCAGCTCCACAGATCCCAGAGCAGATGGGTTTGCCAGTAGGAGGCTTTCGGGTGAAGAAAAAGACAAACTCAAGAAAGTGTCTTTTTGCGAAAAGAGGACAGACGTCCCAGAGAGCTGCACTGCCTACAGGCACAATGTCTCTGTGCCCGCTTCCATAATTCATTTAACCAAACATAAATCACCAAACCAGGGCCAAGGCTTGGGGTTGGTGAGGGAGAGAAAGGAGGACTTTTATATTTTATGTTGCTGAGTGAAATAATGAGTGATGGAGTTTTGCTGACAAAATGATTCATTATTTCAATCATTATACATGCCTTTGTTACTCAACATGCCAGTAATCCAGTAATGCCAGTACGAAGCCAGTAATGCAGTAACCCAGTGCTGAGATGGGGAGAACAGAAGCAGGGATTGAGCCAACACCAGTGGGAGTTTGAGGCCACAGTGGACCCCACTGAGACATAGTGCCCCCCCCAGGTAACATACAGTACAGTTATGTTTAAATGGCACATCTGCAAGGAAACAGAGCACTGCCACATCCGAGTTGGACCTTCAAGGATCCAAAGCCTCAGAAAGAGGCGTGGGGGGTGCGTGGGGCTGGAGGCTACGCAGAGGAGGCTATTTGGGTCTGAGGGAGCCAGCCCCAGACCAAGGGGTGAAGCTTTGACCGAATGCTGAACTCATGACTGGGAAGGCTGGGTGGGGGGGATGTCGCCATGGGATACAGCTGGCACACTGGGGGCTCTATAAGGATGTGTCATCATGATTACGGAGACCGTACACAAAGGATGAATAAGAGCAGGAGTATTGCATAGGTTTGGGTTGACACTAGAGAAGTACTGTCGACTCACAACAAAAGGTGCATTTTCGTGCCCCAAGGCAAACAAAGGCTGTTTAGATTCTAAGTACAGCGCTGAACCTAAATTAATTCAGCAAACATCCAGCTGTTTAAACAGATAAGAAGGTAACACAAGGAAACAGTTCCAGGGTTTGCTAAAGCTTTTGGTTTTACCACTGCAGTTAATTGCATATTTGAAATGCTGAAATAGCAACTACTGTTCGACACGTTTTAATAACCTCGGGGGTGACACCTGTTACCGTCTCTGTGCAAGAAGGGAACTGAAAGTCATATCTGCTACAATGCTGCAATGCGGGCAGGAGTCACCCGCGAGGGAGGCTACAACAGCATGCTGGAGCTGAGGACGTGCTCTTGAGTTGTGGTCTGGGGAGTCTGGCAGAGCCATGCAGCATGCTGCCGCAGATGCAGTGCATGCTTGCAGCACGGACAAGATGTAACTGCACTTTGCAAACAGCCACTTCTACGGAGCCATGTCATTCATAGCTTTCGCTCTTTGTCACTATAGCCACTGCTAAGTAGCCAGAATTATTTCCCATCATACCGTGGTGATTACCCAGCTGCCAGAAAGGGCAATTCCTTTGATGTACCAAAAAATTGAGCTCACAGCCTTGAAGAATCACTCATTCATGGCTTCATGCGTGTTCAAACGCAGTGATCCGGTAGGGCAGCATGGAATGCTGCTTATCCGATTACTCCTTTTAGTGTGGCTTCCTTTCTGTACCCACACAGTTTTGGGGGGACGTCAACGCTGCATGCTAGCCAAACACGACGAATCAGAACAGAGATCAGAGTTTTGCATCCCAGACACTATGCATCTTTCTCGGTGTTTAGAAGGTGCTTCATAACATCATGGAACATCCAGCCATAGACGCTACTTAAGTGTAAATGCTAAGTAGGCTGAGTTTGGAATAAAGGTCCCCTTATTGTCCCTCACATTCAGTTTACCAAACCTTTTCGTCTTTGTGATGACAGTGTTACCTCTAGCAATAGATGCAGGAAAGATAAAAAAAACTAGTAGATTTATAATAAACGTAAATTTCAGAGGTATACCATAGTAATGGGTCTACGTAATTACTCGTATAAATTTGTTACAGCTCACATTAAAATTATTTCATGCCATAATTTTTGTAACAACCATATCATTCTGTGTAAGGTTTCCTGTCTGGTTGATGTTCCATAGCCGTCTATCTTGTCTTGAGACATATTTTCTCTGTTTCATCTTTCCTACCATTGATGCTCTGCTCGTTCTTCGCTCCATCTACTCAACATTGCACTGCCTTGTCTAATTATGATTCTGCATCATCTCCACTGCCCATAATGCCATGTTCCATCTTCGCTACCTATTGTTCTGCCTCATTTGGTCGACCCATTGCTTCTTGATGTCGGCATCTAGTGCTCTACCTCCTTATAGCTTTTGCAGTGCTGTCTGTTTTCTGTGCCATGTTACATTTCCATTTTACTCTCCTGTGACGAAAATGCAGCTGGGCGATATGACAACAAGCCGCCATTCATCTGCTACAGGCCCGATTTCTCACCAGGGGTTAAACAAAAACATTACCTAAGAAAACATGCCACTGCTAATTGCACTAATTGCCCCCCAGACCAGAGTTGACAAATTGTTTATTGGATCCAATGAATACGTCCAGCCCTTCCAGCATCTCTGTGCTGTGTGTGGAGTTTGCATGTCCTACCCTGTGTTTGAATGTGTCTCACCAAAGTACTCTGATGCATCTGCATGACCTGGTGTGTCTAAAGTACTCATAGTGAGTGCATGTATGTGCCCTGCTGTGGACTGGCATGCCACCGCAGTCAGGGGCCATTCAATTAACAGGCTCCCCCGGGATGCAGCCTAGGGGCCCCAAGTAATCCCAAGGGGGCCCAATTGGCTGTCTATTTTTTAATGTATATATTATTTTTAGAAGTGATCCTTTATTGGTTGATTATTTGTTTGCAAGTTAGTGACAGGTCAAAAATTAATGGGGAGACCACTTGTAAATGTATGTCTTTTGGCATTCTTTTCATATCGCTCTGTATTTTCTGGTATGCGTAGTCTGTTTTTTACGTAAAACGTATTTTACGAGCCTGATCAATGAGTTATGCCAGGAAAGCATGGAGGAAAACATTGCATTACTGGAACTTGATTTATGTGCTTTTGGAATTTTCCCTTCTCTTTAAAGTTATCTGTGGTCTGTGTTATCTGTGGTAAATGTGGTGCCCATTGTGGACACAGTTGACATGCACTGGATTATGTTTACCGCTATTAAGATGCATTTATTCAGTGAGATCTCTGTTACACTCCTTCTGGTTGCTTAACATAACTGATGTGAAAGTGCAAGCTTGCCGGTTTGTTGATCTCCTGATGTTGATTGCTCTTGTTTGGTACAGTGCCACATCCTCTTTGACTTTTTTGAAAATGTTATAATCACTAACATTCGATAGATTTATAGTTAATTCTTGTATCGTACTAGGGAGTGGGGGTAGAAGCGGGGCCTGCAGGAGGTGTAGCCTAGGGTCTCCTGAACCTGTTAGCCTGCCAGTGACTCCAGATCCTTCCTGAACTGGATAAGCTGCAGGTTCAGCAGAGCTGCACTCAGCCATTTGAAATTGCTCATTTGAAAACAGGGAACATCCTCACATAGCTTCTCATCCGGCCTCATACGTTACTGCAGTTTCCTTAGTTGATATTTGAGCCGACAATGAGATTGTGGGGTTCCACCCCGTATCGATCTTACCCACCGAAAATCATTCCTTCATTTGCTTATTTTCATTGTGTAAACCTTCCGGGCAAGAACCACTTTTCCAACCCAGAAAAACACTCAACATCTGTTCAGCCAATTAGAATATATATTGTATAAACAGTGTTAAAACTACTTACATTTGAACTTTTCTTTAAATTCAAAAGTATGTAGTATGGCTGCAAATGTGAAGGACTGAAAGATTTTGACATTAACGTTTCGCTTAACTATTGTTGAAAATGTATTTGTTAGCTACCTTAATTCCACAAGGGGCCTCTCTCAAAGAAGGTAAGTGGAATTATTCATAAAATGAAAAATGGAAAAACGCAGACAAAACTACAATTACCAAAGTGTGTTTTTCAGCCAGCAACATACCATTAACACATGTTCCATAACCACTTAGGCAGTGGAGGGTCACACCTGTTTCAGATGGACATTAGATGGAACTTTACTAAACTCAAAGAGATCTCAAGAAATCAGAAGGACCGCAAGGAGTAAAAAAAAGCAAATAAATGACAATGACAGGGAGCAACACAGGAACAACCATAGAAGTACAGCACTGAACACAAGGCAACAACAGCCTCAAACACACAATGATCAACTGAGGAAGCAGAGCAAGGGCAGGAGCAATGACTTCAACATAGGACAGGTTTGGGCTGTTACAGAATAATCAACCAAACACTAGGGCCTGAAACAACAATAAACAGGTGAGGGTTGTAATCACGAAGGACACAGACACCAGAAAAGGGGTGACTAGCGACACCTGCTGGCCAGGTAGTGACTGATCCTGATACACACCATGCCTATTTTATATATCTATTTTATACCTGTTCTCATACTTGGCAAAAAAAGCTTCATTTGATTTTTAATTCACCTGAAATTACCACGTACAGTAAGTGCACTAACATCCCCAGAATGATGCATAAAAGCTCAGAAATGGCCACAAACATGACACAAAAGTGCATGTGTGCTTCCATCTCAAATTTAATCACACCTCCCGCTTGCGTATAAGCGAGCGCTGAACATTATTTGCAGTATAATCAGATGGATGCTACAGCACAGTGCACAGAGGAGCTGGTGAAACACAGTGTTTTCCATAACAAAGGTGTGGGGGGATTAACTGTGTCACCAGAACTAATGAGTGTAATTATGCCTGTGGACAAGCAGGCTGGGTTATGGAGCGGCAAGCCAATTAATGGATTTGCAAAAAAGGGGAGACTAAACAAACTGAACAACAATGAAGGTTTTACTTTTTAATCAGCAAACAGACTTTGATCCTTTTGAACAGCAGATGCCAATCTATTAGGAAACACAGCCAATGTAGAGGGGGGGTCTGGTCAGGTGACTCCCTGCTGTGTTGGTACAGAAAGGAAGCCATCCTTCTGCTACTGTGTTGCGTGATTTTGCCCGCCCCCCCACCCCGGCCCCCAAGAAGTGGAGAGCGGTGCACACCCGTCCACACCACTCGACGGTTGCTTTGCTGCGTTTTTCTTTTCTGTCGTGGAAGAGGACAGGTTCTGTCGGTTACACAGCTCCCCTAGACCTCTCCCTCTCTCCCCTTCATCTCAAAAACAGGAAACATGGAAAAACCCAAATGAAGGCAGCCTCCCACTCCTCAAACGGCCGACGTCACCCGGGCCTCTGTTCTGACTGAGCCTCCTCCCAAACATCATGTTTTTCTACCAGCAGAACCACTTTGATCTTTTCATACAGCAGGTCCTTCTCTTGCAGCTCTTGGCCTATCAGAAATACAGCAAATGGTGAAGAAAGATGGACGGTAAATATATAAGACTATAGTCCTCTGGTAGCTTTGTTCATGCTTTCCATCCTTTCCCAACATCTGACATTATGACAAACCCTAACAACAAAACTGGCAGCATTAATCTCTAAGGGGGTCTATTTACAGTCCTACCTCAGCCAGTACACATGGCTGCCCTGATTCTCCCACCTGCCTGGTAAGTAAAATCAGGTGTGTGGGTGGTAATGGAATGAGAAAATAAATTTTAAAATAAACTAATAAATTGCGGACTTGTTAGAAAGATCCACATGAGGCCTTTTGTTAATCTTGTTATTTGTTCATTAAATTATGGAATTGAGCGGAACTTATGTAAATCATTGTTTGCTTAATCTGCAAATGGTAGAATATTATGCTTGTGAATTATTTATGAAGACACTTTTAGAAATGCATTATTAGGCTTGAATAACTGATTTAATAGACTGCTGGTCTGGGGTTTGGGCTCTGACCAAACATTTTATCTGCCACACATACAAGAGCATCCAGTGTAGGCAGGAACAAATAACAAGGCAGGATCTATAATGAAGACTGACGACACAATCGCACACAAACACTCAGTAAGGAGAATTCAGAAAGACCTGGCTACACAACTGAACCTTTTAGTAAAATTATTTGCAAAATGTGACTCACGCTTGTGAAAAATAGCAAAATGTTTGCTATGCAGATGCCAGCATAGAATACCTTTTGCGTTAATCAGTAATGACATTTTGGAAACATTTAACGTGCGACCCTAATCAAGTTACCTGATTGAATAAACTTCAGTATCGTCTTTCTCTTATCGAATTATGTGACCATGTTTCATGTTCAAATATACATATTTCAAACAAATCCAGGGTCAAGCAGGTGCGAATTTACCAGGAGACAGGAGACAACATTTGAAAGAGAAGAAGATATGCAATATATCTTTAACCTAATGTGTCTGTACTTTTTGTGCAAAATAATCAGTCTTCTCTTGCATCAGCCTGAATATCTTTTAATGTCATCTACAGCCTTTGAAGTATCATCTTTCTTATTAATAACACAGAAAAATTTTAAGGGCGAGCTATCAGCTGATCAGAAATTCTGTTATTACATGCCATGTCAAACAAAGTGATCAAGGTATAAATTGCTCAAAGAATAATTTAGATCCAAGAACAGTGTGGGGGGAAAGAAACACGAAAGGTAAATGCTTCTAAAGAACATTTTATTCAGTATTTGCCAATTTTAATGGTTTTCATTTTATTGGTTTTGAAGTTTTAAACCAAAACTACAGTCAGCTAAAGAAATATGTAGAAGGTTCTAAAAGAAGAATTCGTACTTGCACATGAATGGTGCTGATGGCTGTAATGGTTGTGATAATGTTGGTGAAGGGATTCGTAAGCGGTAAGTGTTCTGCTGTAGAAGACCTATATGTTTTTGGTGATGCACACTGGATGCAAGATGAAACGTGATGTTTCACTGTTTACTGGGTTCCTCATACAGCACCCACTCTTTGCTTTTGTAAAACCTCTCCCTGATTCCTGTCTGAAGTGTTGCTCATAATTATGTATATTAATTTGTTCCCCTGACGGTGACATCATCAGTGTGTGTCATGTCCTGCTCGCCACTCTTCAGCCTCTCGTGACACAGAATTGGGGAACACAATGTTACAGATGTGAGGGTCATCCTCTGCCTCCCTCTGCCTCATTGTACTAGCTGGCCCTCCACAAAAAGAGTTACTGTAGAGCCATGCCAAGCGAGCCTGTGAATTACCTGTTTGGCCAGCGTTACACTGTATATTGGCTGAAACAATGCGAAACCTCACCATTAAGTCGCATTTGCATTTTAATTTGGTAGTCTGCTTTGGTCACTATGTTCTTTACTGCTACTGAAGGTTTAATGGCCCTCAGTGAAATAAATGCAGGATTTTGCAATAAACAGAGGGATTCATTATGCAAATGTGGCTGCATAACATCAGAAGGTTGTAAAGAGTCTTGGGGGGGGGGGGTGTCTTGAAATATGTCTGTTGAAACGTAACACAAAAAAGAGTATGAGAATCCTTTTAATATAGGATTAGAGGCTTTGGAGAAATGTTCGGAAAATGGCTTCTTGGAGACATACCAAGACAATCAGCATTTGTGTCAGCCTGTGTCTATATACAGGGTTTGCCATCACTGTAGGACAAGTGTCCTACAAGTCAGCAGTGGTAAGGAATCAGTATTGTTAGGTATTTTTCCTCTGTCTGTGTGTGTGTGTGTGTGTGTGTGT
>JABFEA020000138.1:26858583-26876046 GCA_019775915.2 Cyphomyrus plagiostoma | reverse complement strand
TGAATCCCATTTAAGTCTCACCTTAACAGACTCATGGGGATATCGCAATCGAGTTTGGAGGAATCAACCATTCGGCAATAACAATTGGCAGTAATCGTCATTGAATAATAATTAATTAAACTCTAATTAATTTCAACATATTGGTGGAGATATTGAAATTTACCTAAGCTAATAATTCCTACAATGGTCATCTTCTTTTACCATCTCCTCGAAGAAGAACCCATTTCAGAGTCCAAACCTGAGGTTTCCATGACCTTGAAGTCTCCCTCACGAATTTATCCCATGCAAAAACAAAAGGCAAGGCCAGGTGGCCCTCCACATCTCCCACTGCACGAGTAGAAAACGAGGATGAAGAGTGTACCAGCCATAAGCAGAGTCTGCCTTCCCTCAGGCCTTGTCAAACACCCCGCCCCCCCCACTAACCCCCATCACGTGAATCCCTATTAGCTTAGCTTGACAGGTGGCTTCCAGCACTGGCAGCCTTAAGTAATAACAGTTTTCACATTACAGCAAGCTGCCCCACCAAGCCACAAATGTCACATTTTTAAAAGCTCAGTCAAGACATTCTGCACAGCTAATAGGCACCACATATTTCCTACTTCAGAAAAACATCATGTGCATGTAGAATCATTCACCTGTCACATAATCTGAAATAAAAAAGAAATGGGACTCACATCAAATGTCCTGAGTGGGTCTGCATGCATCCATACGCAGTGTTTAGTGCTTTAATATCTAAACACCGCTCTGGGTCTGAAGATAGAGCAGCTTGCGTGCAATTAAACGGGCCAGTGCGATCAGCATGTGCGGTCACACTGCTGAAACTTAAATAACGACCTTCAGCAGTTGCCTGACACTGTGAATCCTGGCTCCAGCGTGCTGATAGGAATACTGCCACCTAGTGGTATTGGCCTCACCCCATGTTGGGGTGGATGGAGTGACCTCATGGCAATTAAGCTCAATTGATTAGTGAAGAAAGAAAAATATTTTTAGGGTTTTTCTGTTCCTTCTTGAGTCATGTTTTGCATTCTGTTGATTGTCTCAAGCAAATTTTGGGGGCTATGACTAAAAAGTGGTGCAAGATTTGCTTCTGTCAGCTCATCAGAAAGTCATGCAAAGGGCAACCATTCTGATTGGTGGGCCTGCAAACCAAAACACAAGGAAAGAACATGGTGGGGGTCTGTCTGGGGAGAGAGAGAGAGAGAGAGAGAGAAACAGAAGTGGAATGGCTGCAGTTGGATCAATAGGTAGTCACCTGACTGGTCACCTGATTCTGCCTCAGGATGCCTATGCCTTCTGGTTTTCTTATACATGGTATCACTATAAGGCAGGGGTCTCCAACTCCAGTCCTGAAGAGCTACTATCTAGTAGGTTTTCTATCCTACTTGGCTTCTGATGAGTCACACCTGCTCCTGGTATTTACCTGAGAACAGGTGTGGCTAATCAGAAGCCTGGTAGGATAGAAAACCTACTGGACAGTAGCTCTCGTAGGATCGGAGTTGGAGACCTCTTCTATAATGTGTGCAAATGCGTTTGTCTAAAGTAACTGCACAGCTGCAGATCTGTAACATTTCTTCCGGACTGTAAACACATCATCATGATACAGTGATTGGGAGACGGACGGGGAGTTTAACAGCGGACGATACAGGTAGGAACCTTAACCCGCTCCCTGACTTACGTGACACTTTGTACTGGAGAGGAATCAGCCACCAGTTGTTAAGGGTAAGTTATTCACTGGTGGGTAATTCTCCACCGTGGCAACTGCACTGATGCTACGTATTGGCTGGAGGAGTTCTGGCGCTTAATGTGGTCGATCACTGGGGCACCACAGAATGCTGTAGATGAAGGATGCAGATGGATTAAAAAAAACAGCATGAAGAGTACTTATTAGCGGAAGAATGGGCAGGTTGGTCTTTTATGTGTTGATGCAAGATAGCATCTCAGTTAAGTAATGATTTTAGTCACATTTCTCATTTCTAGTTGTGCATGGGTGGCACTGTAGCTGAGGAGGTAACAGGCATTTTGACAGCACCTATCTCAGGTGGCTTCACTTCTGTGCTGCATGGACGCTTCTGATGTTTCATTAACTGAGCACATGGCTGGGACCCAGTCACAAGGTGGCCCCATTGTGTTGATCACCCAAGTCATAATTTTCCATCTTTCTTCAACTCCCAGTTACTTGGATTGCCCAAATGCGGGTCGCCCTACTTGGATCGGACTTCCTCTTTCTCGATCCAGGCATGCTGTCCAAATTGCTGAATGAAAATGGGGAGCCAGTCAGATCGTCCCGACTGGAAGCCTGAAGTAAGCACCCTGTGATTATTCACTGCCCAGAACCAAGCCTCCAGCACAGCTCCCTGCTTTTCTAAGATGTTGGAAGTCTTCATCTTCTAGGGCAGCAACAGAAACCATCTGAGCAGCGATGGGGCTATTTTCCAGGCTCCCGTCTGGGGCAGAGCGTACACACAGGCAGTCTCCCCCCCCTCCGTAATACACTGTCGTTAAAGCTAGTTACCCTGGCCCAGGTCCGTCTGCAGCCACGGGGACTGACAGTTCAACCGGTCTCTCTTCCCCATCCTCTGGGGACATGACTGAACCAGCAAGGTTTTTGTCCTTCTTCCTATGGATGTGACATTTGGGCTGAGATTGTGTTATGAGCTGAGCAGTCTGGAGGAGCTCTGATGTCTAACTCGGGGGGTTTCTAATAAACTTTACCGAGATTACCGTGCAACTGCCAGGTGTTCGTAGGCCCGTGTGGCACCGTACCATAATCCTCATGCACATTCAACACGCTCATCTGTCGCTACTGTGTATCTGCTCTCCTAGAACCAAACTGAAAGGGAGGGTAAGTCATGACTCTCAGGCTCGTGGCCGAATTTTAAGCTGTCTCCTCAGACTAGTCAGCTTCTAGAAACTTCTTTACATGAAATCTGCACATCGGCTCCCACCTAAAGTAGGATTCAGGGTTTTTTTTTTTTGCTTAAGGTGGCCTTAAGCTGTTCCCCGGATCCACGCGGCCGGCGATGTCAGTGTTAGAGCGATGGCCGCGAGGAGCTAAGTGGAACCGCCCCTGATGAACCCCAGATGCACGCTGGAGCCTACCTCACAGTCGTTTATCGAGCAACCAAGGAAGAGAAGTGCTGCTTCAGCAAGAGACGGCCATGTATGGCAGATGGGGCACAAGAAATAGATGCCCATCCGTTAGAGCCAGTGAAATGCGACCCATTCTCAAGGGTCACTGTGCGACTTTTGTTCTGTTTTGGTTCCATTAAGGAGCGGGAGCATGATAAATGGTTGTGTTAGCACTAGGCCGGAAAGCAGAAGGTGTTTATCAGCACGTGGCTCCCTGTGGATGAGTTGGGCACGTACTCCCTCTCTGAGGATCACCTCTCACGATGTTCCTAGCAGATGTCAGGGAGCCCCAGATGGGGTCCATTCTGCATAGATCACTAAGCCACGTCACTTAGTTTACTTTCTGCATTATTTATCTGCTTAACAGATGCTTTTTTACAAACGTTTGAAATGTCTAATAGACAGTTCTTGCCTTTTATACAGATGGATATTTATACTGAAGCAGCTCGTTGCGCATCTTGTTCCCAAGATTCGAACTGTTGACCATCTGGTGTCACGCACATTCAGGCCCAACTTGTCACTCAGCACGGCAGAGAGGCAGCCACCTACGTCATTTTTTCACAGATGCCTGTCTTATGTTTGTGACAGATTCCATCTTAATCTGGGTTT
Source organism: Cyphomyrus plagiostoma (assembly GCA_019775915.2). Classification (NCBI taxonomy): domain Eukaryota; kingdom Metazoa; phylum Chordata; class Actinopteri; order Osteoglossiformes; family Mormyridae; genus Cyphomyrus; species Cyphomyrus plagiostoma. The sequence goes on along the minus strand of JABFEA020000138.1, from coordinate 26,872,308 downwards.
TCCCAGTAATGGGTCTGGCACAGGAATAGGATGAAGAAATTCGCTAAAAATCCAAGTGCAGCCAATCAGATACACTGGTCTGCATCATGTGACTGAGAGCAACACCACACATGCAGGCAATGGTCAACCCAAAGGTCTTCGTTAATCTTTCCATCTCTTTTTCCTTAGTAACCTATACAGTACAGCGTTACCAATTAACCAGTTTGTATTGCCTTTGCATTGGATGGCACTGGTCATACCGTTGGTCTCCTTATCTTCTGAAGGTTGTCCAACAGATACATTGTGTCATGACCTGCTCGTCCAATCCTCCTGTGTGCCACGCTCCCCTCGTTACCTGTTAATTACCGATTGTAATCACCTGTTGCCTGTTATGTTCAGCCTGTCCTGTGTATTCAGTTTGCATCTGAGTCAGTATTCCCCAAATCTGTCATTGTTGTAGTGTAATGTTGTCTAGCCATGTGTTCTCTTGTGATCGTGTCAGTCAGAATAAACCCCTTCTTTACCTGTATTCATGGCTTAACACGCCTGCTTGCTCACCTGCTGAAAACTGGACATAACACATTGCCCCTCAACACGGCTGCGTTTTCTCCTTTTCCAGTCTTAAGCCTGCACTCCCTAACCCAGTCACAGTTTGTTGCATGCTTGCTTCTGCTGAGTCATGGCAAATCGTAACTTCGTATAACATAATGTCCTCATTTGTTGTGGTTCAAATAATATTGCATAGAAAACCCCTGGGGTCTGAACTGGGACGGGGGGAAGCACAGCTCACTGCAGACTCTGTGTCATTATTTATCGCAGTGTTTTCCCCATTGTTTTTAAATTGAATATAAAAATATAGACCACACTGAGGTGAAACGACATGAGAGCACTGCTTCTATTGTATTCAGCAGAACGTTTGATAGTGCTAAATATAACTGTACTAAAATGTATGTTTCCAAACAACAACCCAGTTTTTAAAGATAAATGCTGCTTAGAGCAAAACTAGGGAGAATTAAGCGTTTTAAGACCTTAAAAAAAACTGGGGCATTTATCAAGCGACGTTGGGTCTGAATAGCTGCGAGTCAGCAGAAGGCAGACAGACTGAGACTGATTCTATATTTCACCAGGATTGTGCTGACGGAAGCCTAGCTGGTCTTCATTAGACGGTTACATCGTCAGCCAAAAACAGGGCGAGCTGGGCGGATTTGCGTAACACTCAGGAGTTACGGGAATAACACCCTGATTATATGAAGCTTTGGTGCACTTGAGTTATTTCTTGAGTTTTGTATCATTTGGCTTTCAGACGTCTTGTAGGTAGTTTCCATACCTGTCTGGTTTTTCAGCAATAAAAGCTTCGTTTTCAGGAACCGAACCATCCCGTGCTGTTATTCCATCACTATGGCACGCCTCCAGCCCACAGACTGCCACAGATTTATTATCATACCTCTTGTGACTCTCGTCTGCAGTTTTGATTTTAGAGACAGGAGCATTATGGGAAAAATCTGACGTAATGTTTAAGGAGGTAAACCGCAAGGTTGCTGGTTCAAGACCGGGGACCATAATGACACCCTCGAATGGGGCCGCTTTAGCCACTTTTCTAAATAACACCATAAAAGTGCATGGAGGACACCGCAGATCATCTGTCTTCTAAATAATGTCGAACTTCCACAGGAGAGAACTGGAGCATTTCCTGCATTTAGCAGGCCTGGCATATAACAGCCACATAATTAAATCCTACTGCTGCATCCTCCAAAAGCGAACACAGCAGAGCGCGGTGTTCAGGAGCACCTGCTCCACCCGCCGCCAATTGAGGGAGGCTGATCTGTAATGGAAAAAATCTGGCATTTGACTCAGTTTTTCCTTCATCAAAGTGGATGGCAAGCATGATAAAAGCTCCTTTAACTGTACTCAATATCTGGCCAGACAACTGCGCTGTCACTTAAGCAAGGCCCAATATACATATAAGCTTCAATTATTGGCATTTATATAACCTTCTATTGAAGTGGTTTGGTTTTTGGTAACTAACAGGCTTAGATATTTCAAAATGTGATGATGCCAAGACCTGGTTGTCTCTCAAGATAACCGCTAGTAACCTCCAACCATCTCCATCTGCCTATGTCTGCGTGTGTCTGTGTCTGCCTGTGTCTGCATGTGTCTGTGTCTGTGTGTGTGTGTGTATGTCTGCATCTGCATATGTCTGAGCCTTTGTGTGTGTGTGTGTGTGTGGGTTGGGCGTGTGTGGATGTGTGCCTGAGAGCAGGAAGCAAATCAAACCTGGTTCAAACCACAAGCATCTTCTGTAAAAGTCACATTTAGACGCAAACAGAAAAACCGCTTAATTTCTGGCGATGTGGGCAGTACTGGCCTGTCTCTTACACACCTTCATCAGGCTCCTCCACCGCCCGCTGACTGTTGTCCCGCCATCAGTTATCGCGTGGATCCAAGGCCCTCGCTGACTGCGAAGTTCACGCTGGCAGGTGACATTGCTAGTCATGTGCATCACTAAGCCCAATTACGCCAGCTAAAAATCAGGACTGCCTCCAGACACCCTAAAATTTAGCTCCTTTGAACCAAGCCAGAGCGAAGGCATCCATTTCGAGCTAAATGCTTGTGTTACTCATAATAAAAGCTATTCTGGTGCTGATGATAACGACACTGGTTGATTGCCATCATAAATCGCTGAATTCTGGCCGCCCATTTGGAGAGTGAGAGCTGATTGGGGCATTGTCATTGGCTGAGTAGTTAAAGGTCTCAGGTGACCTGCCCCTGCTGCCTTCTGACAGTACTGCTCAAGGTGCAGACCAGAAAGAATGGTGACGAGTGCCTTTCATGCTCCCAGCTTGATCTGACTCCAAAGGTCCAGTTAGCATCTTAGTGCTTCCTACACAGTCCCGTTTTCTGGGTACTGTCTTCCAGCCAACTGTGTGGGCAGCATCACCCCTCCCTCACCCATATTCACACACCCATCGAAGGCTAGAAGGCCCACCGCTGTCTTGGGGGATGCTTGAGGCACCGTACGCTGGTGTTCTCCGGCAACATGGCCGCTGAGGTGCAGGGAGGCTGGTCAGTGGGCAGCAAGGAAACCTGGGAGGGGGGGGGGGCGGCAGATGCTCAGTGATGCAAGCTGGGCATAGCGATCCATGCTCGGAAAGAGCAGAGAGAAACAGAGGATGATTGGAAGCACTCCGCTTCGTTTACCGTTGCGATACTTGTTGTCTGAAATCCACAAAAAAAAAACATCTGCGTTTTTCCTGGGGATTCTTCACCCAGGGCCCCTGCTGCTGGAATGAGGAAGAGTTCAGGAGACGGATATGAGCGCCGGTGAGCTCGTAATCCTATTTACACATGGATCTATTTGTAATCCAGCGCTGAGCTGCGGGTGATCGTCTCCAGCCTGAGGAGATAGAGTGAAATCAACTCAGCGCACCAACAGAGTCGTGTCTTCGTACACACGCCCGGTCTGAATGTACCGCAAGCCGCTAAGCATTCTCATCAATTATTTTTTTCATTTCATAGCTAATTTCCCTCTGCCCGTTCCCTTCGGAGGCTGGGTAGCATTTCTAAAGGAAATCAATCTTTGTATGCAATTTCTTTTAAAAGAAACTCTGAAGTCTCCAAGCTCACATTTTCGGTCAGGAAATGTTTTCTTTCTAACGAGTACTTTTTTTTGCTGCGTGATCCGTGATCAGTAGCAATGACAGTGCAGGCTGTTCGAGGCTCAGTCTGACTTCTTTCTTGTCTCCATGCCTCCCGACTCACAATAAGGTGTCCGCTTCTTCGCATGTCACTGCCGCACCTAAAGGAAGCTCGTGCATATGTGAGGAGGACAGGCAGGGAACACAGACACACAACCACACGCATACACGCACACCCTCTGCTGGGGCCAGGAGCCCAGAACTCACAGTGCCACCCAGCAAGCCAGCACCTAGACAGCAAAGATTTTGCATCAAGTATCTTCCACTTATGGATGTTTGTTTGCCCACATTTCGGGCCGTAACAGGGATTCCTGCTCTTTTGGAGCACGTGCCTCTGTGTCCCGTCACTTTGTCTACTTCCCGTGAAGAAGGGCCTGAAAAATCACTTATATACTTTCCACACATATTCAGAATGCGAAGGCTACCCTGCGTGAGGTCAATCATCACTCTGCCGCACTCTTTGATTGCAGCCACTGTGTCCTAAATGTGTTTCGCAGAAGGCGATATAAAATCCCCTTTTCTTTTCTGGTGGCTTAAGGAACTATGATTACGGCAGCTGGTTAAGGTGCTCAGTCTGAGGGGCCGCAGCGGACAACTAGTGGCATAAACGTGTGTACAGTCGACCTGTACGCCACATCAATCATTACAAGGGCTTATTTATGCCAAAAACTGCTACTCAGAAGCAGTCTCTGCGCGGCTGAAAGACATGCATAATATAATCTTTTCTGACCTTTACACTAAATATTTGCGTCCCCAGAATTCTGCAAAACTTCGTCATCCCAGAGATCCAGACGGCACTTCAATTAAGCATTCACCATAAAGTCCTTGGCATTATCGCGGCCAGGTCCCCCCTCCCCCCTTATCTCTGCATGCCAGTTTCTTCTATAAATATTTACTGTGGGTTTTAGGGAGGAAGCAGAATGCAAATGTTGAGCACAAGGGCCTTAGACATCAAGGAGACACCGCTAGCATGCAACTGAACATGGGTTTATCAGGAGGAAATGAACTGCACTACTGTTCTTATTTATTCTACCGTAATTCTGTAAATAAAGGATGAATTAAAAAATACATTAAATTCTTAGTGGTAAATACCCTGAAAGAGCAGCAGATATTTTCTCAGAAAGAGAAACATTTGTACCCTTTCCTTCTTCACTTCAGGAGGAAGAGCCCAAATAAGAATAGATGTTCGGTGCAGAATTGCGTTTTTTTGTCAGGGATGGGATTTAGAGTCCTAATTTGCTTCTGGCAAATATATGTGATGGGTGTAAATGGCTTCATTCTGAAAGACTTCATCGTTAAAAAAGTTGGACAAAGGGTCAGAAAATGTACTTTAAATTGACAAAATGGGGTGGGGGGGGGAAGCTTATATGCCCGTACTTTATAAAGATAGCTAGTATCTTGTTCCTTTGTAGTGAACAGAACCACCTTGGAGCTATTAAAAGGCTTATCTTTTGTTTATTATACATGAGAGACCATATGTGAATGCCCACTGAGTCATCAGCCTGCCAACTGCAATTGATTAAATATACTTTGAGTAGTGTGATTGAGCATGATGTGAAAAATAGATGGGCCCGTTTTGTCATAGGAGGGGCTGCTTCTTGAGACATGGCTTCAGGTTTCATGCGGTCAGGGGCAGCTGCATTGGAGCTGCATGCACCATTAAAGATCACTCTGAGAAATGGGAATTATACAGGAACATTAGGCTTACAAGGCCCCTTGTTATGCTACTAATTGTCAACATTAACAATATAGAAGTATTCAAAGCCAAACTGCTCATATTATTATGGATAAATCACCATTGTCATTACAACATTTTTATTAGCTCTATTCATCAACATGTATAAATATCACTTTGTCTGGGAGAGAATTACTGTGTGAAAAGCATGCATTATGGAGCACGAACAGGACAAGGACCTCGCGATGTTAATCCACATTTTCTTAAAACAAGTGAGCTTTTGACAGGTGTTGATGGTAATTAATGTCCAGGCATTTCTGTTATAATGAGACAGATTGTTTCCCATGAAATCCCACATTATGCAAAAACTCGTAATAGAAGTAGCATGTTTTTTTTTTTCTTATGGAAAGACAGGGTTAGCGGCAGACCTCTCAAAAACAATCAAAACATTTTGTACCATGCATGGGCGTAAATCCCGGGGAGGACATGCCCCCCCTCTGAGGGTTGTCACCCCAAAAAAAAATTATATTAAAAAAATCGCACTGTCTATTATAAAAAATATATGTATGTATACCTAAAATAATTGTGCAAGTAGAAACAAAACAAACGCAAAAAATGCATTTAGAAACAGCTGAGTTCCCCCTCCCCTTCCTCACACTGGTTTGGCCCACTGCATGCTTTCCCAGTTCATCTCACCTACTCTACACACATGAGTCAGGTGTGTAGCTGCGGCTCAATTAATGTTGAACTCCAGTAAGCAAGATATTTTATTCACTTGAAATAAAGCGATTCTCTTTAATGTAGTTGATGCAGACTCATTCATAAATTAGTTCAAAAATGCTGATTACCGATGTAATTTTCCATGAATCTGCTATATTAGCGATCAAAATATTACTTATCTAGTTAACGTTAGCTTGTTAACAATATAGCTTGTTGCATAGTGCACTGCAACTAACACGCCAAAGCCGTTTCCCATGCATTGTTTTGTTTGTGACGACTTGGCATAATGTTAACTTAACATTAATGGCCACAATTAGTATATTGTTTAGTTGTTTTCACAATAATAGTCATGTTTAAATTTTATTGTTGATGGCTTGACTGTAAACATCCAACAAACAATGCAATAAATAGTTTTGAAGAAAAATCCGCTTTGTGATTGAACCGAGAAAAACTTAAATGACCATAATGGCGCAGTCTCCTTGCTACAATAATAATGATAGAAGCAAAGTTTTTCCACTGTGGGGACATATTTTTATAAGTACAATTTGACTGTATTATTTGTGTTCCCTTCAAAAATTGCTCATGAGAAATTTTATATTTTTTGTCCCCCACCCTACTGTTAAATGAAATTTACGCCCATTGTACCATGCAACTTTTTCGTTCAACGACTGATATCTCACCTACACTTTGTAGATACTATCTTCTCTCTTTGTTCACTGAACTGTATGGCGACAGAGTAGATTTGTGAAAATAAGCACTAGCATGTCCTCAGCTAGCTGTTTACGAAATTCCTTCGTTTGACGGGTGCATTTTGGTGTGTTCACTTTTTTGGAAACTTTTGTTACCCAGCTGTCAGTTAAGGGTGCAAAACTTAATCTTGTCTATGAATTACATATAAGCTAACATGATATGCATTTTTTATGTCTTTTTAATTACATTGTTCCCTTGAAAAAGCAGCAGCTGTTCCCTTCCTCAGAAACACTTCTACCCTTTCCCTCTCCAGGTTCGCCGAAGGTTTTGTCAGCCACCATATTTAAATGAAAGACATTTTTTTAAATTAAAACTAGAAATGTTTGTAGTGTGAAGTCACTATTAATACCCTGTGATAGATCCATATATCTGCATATTCCAGTCAGGGTTATAAGGTACTTGGAAACCAACTCAGGCAGTACTGGGCACCCAGCAGGGGACACCCAGGACAGGATGGTGTCATGCGGTGTAAGATATATATATATATCCCTCTGATGCTGAATCTCAGTACGAGATGTTTGCACTGGGGGGGGGGGGCTCCCCCACTGAGAGCACAGACTCATGGTGGGCATAGAGCCCACAACCCTAAAGGTGCAGCACTGCACGTCATTCAGACTCAACTCAATTGGTACATCCAAGATACCCAGCATGGTCCAAGTGGGCACTGCAGCCCCAGCTGCTCCTTTAAGGAAACGCCAGCACATCAGCAGTCAGGAGCCCCATGACGTCCGGCACTGGGCTGGGTCCAAGCGGGCCTCCGCTCTGGCCACCTGTCTTAGGTGGACTCAGAATGAAGGATGGCTGCAGAAACAAGAAGCATGAATTCAAAAGGTGTAGCTGCCCTGCCGTACAGAGGCGAGTAGAGTGAACAGACTTCACTTTGAGAGCAGACAGCCCCAATCATCCAGCACCTTGGGGACGTCATCAGCCATCTGTGACAGGTTTATTTTATTGTATTGCTTCTACTCTCTGACTGAGTTTTGAGCTGAATAAAATATAAAACCAGCTTTTTTTTTTTTTATATAGCACATTATCGCATCAAAGTGCCAACAAATGTTACAGAATTTTAAAGTAGAGGGCAATTTTTTCAAATCCTTCTTGCACTGATGCATGGAAGAGTTCTGAAGGTTTTTTTTTTTTTTACAAAGGTCATTATATAATCCTTTTTAATTCATATTAGTGATTGTGACTGTAACATACTCTGCAGCGTTTAACTCCAACCTAGAATCCGCAATTAGGTTGCACTCCTATTGATTGCAAAAGTGTATGCTAAATGTTTACTTTAAATGTTATATAATTCTCCCCCATTTCAAATATCTACATGCAATATCTTTTTGCCTATTTTCTTAGTGCCCTCTGTCTGTAAGCTGGGCTTCCACCAAGGTGATCGCCAAGGTCAGGGAGGAGCACTTTGCACCCCCACCCAGCCACATGCTTCCCTGAGTCTGTATCTGGTTTAAAACCCACCCCACTCTGCCCCTGTTCTTCTCCTGGCTCTCTAGAAAGTAATGTTTCCTTTTCCAAGACTCCTTTGCTGAGCTGACTCAGCTGTGAGAGAAAACCCACTTTGGCTTGACTGTTAAGACGATAAAACAACTAAAAACATCAGAAAAATCAAAGCACAATGTAGACCAAGTAAATGGTAAATCAGAGTTGGTTTACAGCACAAGCACAGCGCAGTGAAAAAGGCAGAATCATTTCACAGCAGCTCCTCTGCTGGACCCCCTCTCTCCCCATTTCTGAGCACTGCTTTCTGATTGTCCTTCACTGTGCCTCATCGCTTGTCTGGACGTGAGAGATCGTAGCCCCATTCTGGGATTGGAGGAACAGCACAAAGGCCTGTGAGCTTTTCCAACCGCAGTGCCATTAAAATCCCAGTCTAGCGGGACACTCTTTGTGGGGGCAGGGAGTTTTCACTACAGAGGCTCGCTGGGGGGGTCGATTTACAGAGAGGTGCCTGCGTCAGTCACCAGGGGCCGGATCACCCATTTCACATCCCATGGGGCCCACGAGCCGAAACCGAGTGTGACTCGTAACTGTCCCCCCAGTGACACTTCCAGCAGGTACACAGTGGGCTGATGCTTCAAAGTACCAATAATCCTGTGAAAAAGCACCATGCGTTTCACCATCACATCCAAGATATACTGATACTACTCAGCTACTTTGGTACCAAAAAGCGATGAAGAACAGGTGCGGGGGGCTGTAGAGGATTTAAATGATCTGAATCAGGTCTGAGCTGTTTGCTTTCAGGTTGAACAGTTTAATCTTCCTCACACGGGATTGTTTGGATACACTTCAAAAATGTTCACTGATTTCCCTGAATGGCACTGTGTGCGCACCATCCTCACCGGGCAGAACATATTACATGTCAGGGCTTACATTACACTGAATGACTTTTGTATTAAATGTCCTCGCATTTAATCAGTTCTTCCTATGGTTTGCATATAAGCTACAAAAACAAGATGAACAACACTCCCTCAGACGGTGAATCAACCTGGTTTGAGACATTTTTGTGAGCCTTCTGTGCTGATGAAATTTGCAAAGTCCCGACACCTTGAACGAGCATGAGACGTCTTTGATTGGGGCTCCTTCCTGAAAATAAGGACGGTGTTGAAGAAGGGAGAAGGACAGAGAGGCGTCAGCACAGTCTGCAGAGCTTAACATGCCAGTTAATGCCCCACAAGGCCACTCAGGGGAAGAAGTTACAGGCTCAATTCATCAGCATCTCAATACGTCGCCTCAAGCAATGACACCCTCCGGCGGTCTCAGAGGAGATAATGACTCCAATAGCTACCGGCATCCCGCCTCTCTCCATCCTGCTCGATAAACCAGCACAATGGAGTCTGGGAATCAATCAGTGTTCTGGGGAACGGAACACGCTCTCGTCCAATCAGACGGGGCCTCCCGGCAACAGATGATTATTCCCAGTCAGCGGATGTTTTAAACGTCCCCCATCGTGTCTCCTGATCCATCCATCAACTGCCTTCGATTTATGGAGTTTGGGGCCTCAAACCTCAGCTACTGCTTCTCCTCATTAGTTGCTTTTCCCGAGACACTTCCATTTAGATGTTGTCTAGATATTCCACACTTTACGTGAATTGTTTTGGAAACACGCGGATGAGTTCTTTGGCTCTGCTAACCCTTTTTTTGCCCATTTTTTCATAACTCTTTCCTGCTCAGCCAGTGATAACATCTGAAGCACGTTACAAGCCATCCGAGACTTTTAGAGAGTGAACCAGACCATTTCAGAGCCCTTAATGAGAATTGCTTTCACTCCAATTATATATGTGAATGTCTTGCAGGATCGTTTGCTAGGAGCAATGATGGCCAACTGTATATCTCTAGGTGTGATAATTGCCTAATTTAAAAATGGGCACTTTACTAATTAAAATGCTGATTCGCCTCATAGCAAGAGCTAAAAACAGATCCTATCTCTCCCCCGAACCACGCAACATGGCATGGGCAGAGCTGCCCTAAGCGGTGGACACAAGCTGTACACCACCAAGAGCATGAATTCCCAATGGCAACCGAAAGGAAGAGTAAAGCCTTGCATAGACAGAAATCCATACGTCATTTCAGACACTTACTTCCTCACATTAAAGAGCACTGAGAATGGGAAGGGGTCCTAGCATAATAAACCATAGTTAAACTTCAACAAAGGGGTTATTCCTTTAGGTGATAAGGCTAAATCTATTTCTTCATCATCTGTAACTGCTTATGAGGTACAGGTTGATGGTGAGCCTGAAGCCTATTCCAGGCAGTACAGACCAGGGATGCCCTATCCTGTTTGGCAGTCTATTACAGGTCACTATAGGAAATTCAGAGACACTGATTCACATAGGATCTATAGGACTATGGACTGTAGGAGGGAGCAATAGGAGCCAGAGAAAGTCTGCAGTGCCATAAGGAGAACACAGGGCAGAGGACAGGAATCAAACCCACAGCTGCGCAGCTATGAGGCCAAACCTCCCATTCAGAGGAAAAAGTGTCTTCTATGGAAAAAAGTCAGTGTAATGAAAAGCAGCAGAATAAATTCATATAAATCACCCATTCAGAGCCACTAAAGAGTGACTAAACTGAACTGAATAAGCAAAGGAGCAGAGCAGCAGATAAGCATCACAGATTCATCATTTTGATGAGATGTGCAGTTAACGAATTTAATGCTGCTGTTCAGCTCAAACTTTCCCTTTTTCAGACTAACAAAAGTGCGCTTTCTTGGATGTTTTTTTAACCAGCTGAAACGCAGGCAGAAAACGGGCAAATCAGTCTTTTTTTTTTACGCATTTACAGGCCTCCCTCTGTGCTTAATCGAACAGAAAGTAAAAAAGAAAGATAGTAGCCATGGGAAGCTCACTGAAGATCCGAAATATCGCTCAGGTGTGAAATGCGACATGGCACAATTTTAAAGGATTGCTGGGCAGCAGGACACTGAAAATGCACAGTGATGGCCAGTCCTGGGGGGGTGGAAACAGCACAGTGTCAACTGGTCCTGTGGGGTCGGAATGAAGCATGAACAGCCAGTCTGGGGGTGAAGGGCTGGGTGATGCAGTGAGGGCCAGTTGATAGCTAGTCTGGGGGGGTGGGGGAAGGGCTTGGTTTCTCCTGTCACGATATGCAGAAGATGGCATGTGAGACAAAAAAACATCCTGTTTGTCAGCACTGGCAGGTCTCTTCTTCCCTACAAATTCATCTTGGTGCCCACTGATGGGGCACACTTAAGGCCAGCAAAGCTTCTTCACATCTCACAGCATATACATGCTGAGGGATGTGTACATGCTGAGGGATGTGTGCATGTTGAGGAGTGTGCGTATGTGGCGGTATCTGTACATGCTGAAGGAGGTGTGCATGCTGAGGGAGGTGTGCATGCTGTGGAGGTGTGCATGCTGTGGAGGTGTGCATGCAGAGGTACGTGTACATGCTGAAGGAGGTGTGCATGCTGAGGGAGGTGTACACGCGGAACCCTTTGAAAAAATAATATACTGATGTATATTAATAATGTCCTACAATTACTAAATGTATAATAAAAACATAATTTCTTTGAGCATATTTTTTTTCAAACACACTTTAAATATACTTTTGTATACAGGTACTATGAAAAACTGTATTACAAATGTAAATGTGCTTTAGTATACTTGAACAGAAATATACTTGCTTTATGTGCTTGTTTTTGTGTATTTTTGTATTTTTTTCAAAGATACATATTAAAAAAAATTATTTTAAATATAATAAAAGCATATAGTACCAGTCAAATTTATATGCTATTCTCTACATTTTAGAATAATAATAAAGACATCAGAACTATAAAATAACATATATGAAACTATGCACTGACCCAAAAAAGTATTACACCAAACAAAAGATGTTGGGCACCCGCTCTGTTGGGACTCAGAAGGTTGCTGGTTCAAATGTCTGGTTCAACAGAGTGATCCCACCACTGGGTCCTTGAACAAGGCCCTTAACCCCAATTGCTTCAGGGACAGTCTGACCCTGCTTTTTCTTCTATGCCAGGTTCATGAGGTGGCCTCCTGGGATGCTCATCCAGCTATCCCGAAGGAGGTCCCATATATTTGCCGAACACTCATTAGCGCTTTCCCGTCACTCTCAGGTGAATCTGAAAACATTTTTTTTTGCCTTCAGGTCAGGTGGCCAGGTCATGTGATGCGACACTATCACTCCTTTGAAATCGGCTTGGCTTGTCCAAACTTTTGACTAGTACTATATTGTACTTGATTTTTCACTTTTGACAATGCATTTTAAACTATGTTTTAGTATAGCTTTTAAAATATAATTTAATTTGACAATTTTTTTAAGTAAATGTATTTTTAAAATATACTTTAAAAGTTTCATGACAGTGTACTGTACTGTACTTTAATACAAATAGTGTAGTTTTTGATAAATAAATTTTACTATCAAAACATTGCACTGGACCAAAATAAAACTAAATCAACTAAATCAAATTGACTAAATCAAAACATATTTTAAAATATTTTTGAATTTTTTTATTACTTTGTTGTACTAGAAAATGTTTTATTTACTATTAACATAGTTCAGTTTTACTTTGATTCTATTTGCTGTATTTTCTGACTCTACTAGATGGTGTTCTCTGTTCATAAAAGTGCTCAAAGCATGCAACAAAGCAAACCAAGAGCACCATCTAGTGGGGTCAAAAAATACAACAAATGGTTCATAAAGTTTCATTTGTCCATCACTGCTGTATATGGGTCAGGAACAGGGAACTGGAGGAAAAAGCATGGAGGTAATGAAGAAATTCAAATTTGCTATTTACTATTTTTCTGTCATAGTAGAAAACACCATGCTTATTAAAGACAAAGGTGAAGGAAACTTTACACGAATCACATTTCCTTGGCCTACCCGGCAAATAACTGAGTAAGATGGTTGCAGCGATGATCCTGCTTGTGTTTCTTTGATGTAACTGAATTTTGAGTGAGTTTGACTTGTTTATACAACATATGCTAACAGCCAATATACTCAACATAGCTAGAATGTGAGGATGACAGCTCTTTGTGACCTCAGAAAGAGAAGCTTATGCTTGATGGAGACGTACTTTTCGTATTTAAAGGTATGTGAGTTGCAGTTGCAGTGTTACTTTACCATAAAAAGGTGCTTCAACAAAGTGTATGATTAAGGAAGTGCACACTTATGCACCCAGCTTAACGTACGTTTTTTAAAAAAAATTATATTTTTCCCCTCTAATAGATTTGTTCGTTTTTCAATTGAATTGTCCAGGTTATACTGTTGCGATCCGGGGAGCGTGCAGGGCGGACAGAGGGCGATCCAGCCGGGAGTTCAGGAAATGAGCGTTTAATGTACGAATCCACAGACACATTACAACGTTAATGCCGCGTCTGCCGGAACAGACGCTGGCGCAGACTTAAATACACAGAA
>JABFEA020000138.1:26829775-26845868 GCA_019775915.2 Cyphomyrus plagiostoma | reverse complement strand
CCCCCCCCCCCCCCCCCGCCCCCCCCCGCCCCCCCGCCGCCGCCGCGCGGGGGGGGGCCCGCCCCCCCCCCGCTCACAGCAGTTCCCCTGTCCCTCTTGCTGTCATCTCTATGGAGAACAGTAGTTAGGGGTGACTACAATCAGCGTGTAAGGCTCCTCCCTGAGTGAATGAGGCATGTAACACTTTTTGCGTGGCATTAAATAAATGTGTGGGGGGGGGTCTCCCAGAAGAGTTGGGGAGCTCTATACACTCCCCCCTCCAGAAGGAGCATAAGCCCAGAGCAAGTGTTCAGTAACCTTCTGGACCAAATAGTATCATTTGCACCATGAATCATTGGCTCACTCGTGTGCTGATGGTCTGACTGAGCATCAGCTCTCCTACAGGGGCTACATTCACCCCCACAGGCCCCCCTGCTCCAGGATCCTTGACTGGGGTCTCTTCTGAGCTGCTCCACACCAATACATGTTGGTCCATCATAAACCAGTGCAAACAGTCTTTAAAGTTGTTTTTTGCCATGCCATTGCATTCCGTTTATGCATCTTTAGATATTGCACCCCCCCCCCACATTTCCATCTTTAAAGATCAATACATAAAAAAAGACATGGAAAATTCATTTTTAAGCAAAAATGAACCATGTGAATATTAAACCAGGGAAGTTAGCGACTGATAAATTAAAGAGCAAAACCAGCTGCAGGCTATATTTTTTGTCCCCTTGGTTGTCATGATCTTTGTCGCTGTTGTTGTATGTCACACATTGTGGGGAACATTCAGGTAGGGGTGGCCATTTCACGCCAGACTGCCTGCCCTGGGCTATGTTGACCTCTACCCAAAGTTCCCCACAGTCCCTGTGATTTAAAAACCTGTTGGATTGTATCCTGTTCACCACATGGAGCTCTCAAGATGTTCCTCCAGCCCTGCAGTGCACACGCATGAGGGCACACACACAAACAAACCCCAGGCTGCTTGGATCTCACCAGCACTACCTTGCCAGCTCAGACGGGCCTGTAATCCTGATAGTAGAGCCCAATAAAAATGAAATTATCGGCCTCCGCGGTGAGTCCTCCTCGCCCCGCCGCATGCCGAGGCAGATGACAGACCGTGTCCAGCGCCTCACCGCCCTGTCTGCAGTTACATGCCAGGATTATGTTAGGCTGGCTTCGCCTTGCATACCGCCCGGGGGAGGGGACTTTTTACGGATCAGCTAAGATTGGGGTTCTCAACCCGGCCCCAGGGAGGCTAGGGGGATGTGTAGCCAGATTCACCAGGGATCGGGGGGTGAGAGTCACTGCCAGGAGCTGCACTGACCATCGGATTCCATACCAGTAGCTGTTGTAGTCAGGCATTCACGCTCACTCCATCTCCCCCGTCCACATCTACCCACTTGTTATTACCGGAAAGTTGCTTAATTACCGTCCTTCATGAGCTATAAGACGTCACCCTGCAGCCTGAGGTGGATGGCCCATAAACACACACCCACAAGCACTCGGCAGACTGTTTCATCAAGAAGTTTGGGGGTGGTGTGCAAGGAGGAGATAACAGCCGCTGCTCCAGATAATTCACTGAATGATTCACCAATAGAAAAAGTAAAGTTTAGTTATAAATTAATTAACTGAGAAGTCACTGTGGAATTTGGTGGGGGGGGGCAGCTTTCAGATGGCCTTTTGTGGCAAAACTTACAGAAACAACCTTGAATGAGGAGAGGAGATTCTGGGAGCCGCATTCAAAGACACGCATCCATCATTAAGAAGCTCCATCCATCCAAATTAGCTTCTGCGGCAAAGGATCACTGTGAACCTAGAACATCCAGGATGAAATCCCAGACCATGACATGGCAGAAACTCAGACATAGCATGATATAGGAAAAACTGTTCACCTCACTACATGTCTAGATTGTAGGAGGAAAAATGCATGGAGAATATACAAGATGCAGGCACAGAAAGGCAGGGTAGGAATCAAACCCACAACCCGGGAGGCCATTGTGCTGTCCACTGAGCCACAGCACCACCAAATTAATGAAGCACCAGTTTATACTAATTCTTTACAATACATATGGCAGAAATGCATTGTGGGTGCAATTATTTTGGGCTGTCCTCTGCCTGCTTTAACTCATTGAAAACAAAAGAAGTGACCGATTAAGCTGGTGATCAACTGTCAATGTATGATACTCCTCCATACATCGGCCTTATCTCAGCAATTACTGCCTACGACCCTCTTCCTGGTAGCTGAATGGGGCGTTCAACAAACCCGCACAAGAAGAGCGGACAGGACCGACAGATGCGCAGGACTCAGGGAACAGCAGACCGGCCTGCCATCATTCTCCTATGGTAGTGGGTGTCACCGCACAAGCTCCTGATTTACAGCACGGCGTCCCTGCTGAATGGCCCGGCTGGGAAAGACGTCCGCCAGCTGGTCGGTAATGTGGGTCCAGCACTCTGTTACCCATAATTCCTAACATCAGCTGGAGCTGCACTGGGCCACTACCGACGCGGCTAAAACATGCGCGTTCATTTCTCAAGTAGTACGACATTGAAGCCAAAGTGAACAAGCGAGGCGGTTGGATAAAGCCAGAGTTTGGCGCACTGTGATGGGAGGCCTGGAGGACAGGGTGAGTGCAGATCCCTGCAGTGCTGCCCCACCCGCAATCACACAATGTGACTGGGCATGCGCTGGGCATGCGCGCTATAACCCCGCTGCACTCGATACAAATCACAGTGCGACAGCTGGAATGGAGCATTTAAAAGTGGGGGGGGGTTGCTGCTGCAGGGACTGGAAGGGGAGGGTTTGAAAATTGATAGTGACACAAGCGGGAATAGATAGCAGGAGGACAGGAAGCGACTTGTGGGGTGATTATTCCTATCGTGGGTCTGTGATTTAAGACCCTCCGGCCATTTCGTGTGACGCTAAGAAGTCATCAGAAGTGAGACTACAGTGGAAGCCAATTTATACTTTGATCCAAAATGATTTTCGTAGCGTGGGCTCAGGGAATGGAGACCATTCTGCAAAGTCGTTAATGGGGCCTCTCTGGAATGAGGGACTTAAAAAAAAGCAGACATAAAGTATGTCTGTGCCAGTGTGTGTTTGTAGGTCTGTGTGCATGTGTGTGTATGTGTGTGTGTGCGTGCCTGTCTGTCTATGGGTCATGAATATATTACATTATATGGACCAAATGTTCCCACAATGTGATAAAAACCTGTTATTTTGACCTTGTTCGTAGCCACAAGGGGATACTCAATTTCCTAAAAAGCCATGAATGAAATCAAAAAACTTAAAATGCTGAAAGTCTTTTTATGTAGTTTCGTAACTTATGGTTCAGGTTAGGGTTGGGTAGGGGTTAAGGTCGTCATGTTGAGATTAGAGTTTTCCCCATAGAAATGAATGGGAAGTCCCCGCAAATATTTAATTACAAGTCTGTGTGTGTCTCAGTGTGCTACTCCTCCAAGATGAAGTTGACGTATGCACCCCCCCCCCCCCCCCAAAACGCCGGTAAAAAGCACTACACTTGTTACCAAGCAGATGTTTGGTGGCACTGTCTGTAAATCTTCCCATGTGCCTAATACACAAAGCGCTGTAATTAACCAAAATGTTCCCCTGTAAATTCACTTCACAGAAATTAAATTTTATCATATCACTGGTCATTGGTCAGAGGCTGTTTTAGCTCATGGATGCAGAGTCATAAAATCATCATGTCTCACAATGACCTGGGGGGCAACACTGCCCTGAAGTTTGTCTAAAAAACATTCATCTGCCCATCCATTCTCCGTAAGTGCTGATCCAGGGTCAGGAAGCGCAGGCCGGGGGGACATCATGGATGTAATGGCAGTGAGCTCACACTCGCACATATCAAACATAGACTATCGTCAATTCAGAATCACCAATTCACCACATGCACTGTGTAATGGACAGCACCGCAGGCTAGCATTTACCCATTCTATCCCCGTCTCACGGCTTTGTTTATCCTCCCCAGCAAAGCAAGTATTACAGTCCAGTAATTCCCATCAGACAATACCTGCCTCACCATGTAACTGTCATCTATTTAGTAAACAAACCCATGAAATTCATTCTCTGCAATCGAGGCCCTGGGGACAGGTTCTGTTTCACAAGCTTTGCAAATTGATGCTGGTTTATCTCATATTTATTGAAGCCCTTTGGGTTAAGTGTGTAATTTGCACGTATAGCAGAAGTGAACATCCAGGTGCACAAGAAGCTTCCACATTCCGCATTGTGACACCGGAGCAGGACGCCTTGATGCCGGCTGCCCTTCGGCCTTTCGTTTCCCCTGGCATCGTCTGGATCTCGCCGTCGTCAGGCCCGGCTCCCTTACAGGCTGCTCGGCAGCTGCCGCTTTTATTTTGAAATCAATAAAAAGCAATTACCGGAGAAGTACCGGCCACGCCGCCCCCACAGGGCCGCCTTGGCCACGCAGGCAAGACCTCTTGTGTCCCACTTCCCCTCTTACCGGCGCTCAACCGACAACAGCACAAAATAGATAGATAAAATAGATGTTGCTCTATAACTGGTCCATGTCTGCAGATGTGAGAAAAAGATATTAATTATAGCTACTGAGTTGAGCAGTGGAAGAGCTAAAGGATCTTAGGGTCACAAGGTCCCCAGCAGCAAACCAGGTCCTAGCCGGGATTCCAGTACCAAAATGCCCTCATTTGCATCATTGACCACAAGGAACCTCCATACTTTTGAGAGCAACAGCGTCA
Source organism: Cyphomyrus plagiostoma (assembly GCA_019775915.2). Taxonomy (NCBI): domain Eukaryota; kingdom Metazoa; phylum Chordata; class Actinopteri; order Osteoglossiformes; family Mormyridae; genus Cyphomyrus; species Cyphomyrus plagiostoma. Next base: position 26,841,158 of record JABFEA020000138.1, on the reverse strand, counting down.
GGTGGCCATAGACAGCCGTGAGGGGGAGGGGCTCTCATTTATGACTCTGAAGACCCCTAAGACACTTAACAGGGGAGGTGTAATTGCCCTTCATCACGATTACAAACAGCATGTCTGGCAGAGTGATTTTTGCTATTCTGCTTTTCTCACTTGCTGCTGTGAGCTTTCAACTTTCAAATATTTCACATTAGGTAAACAGCAGGGAGGAATATTTCCCTCACCTGTGAACTGTGTGGTGAGATATAAATGACCATCCAGAAAAAAAAACATACGTTCCATCTCTTCTGCCCTGGAGCACAACAAGCCCAGAATGCACTTGCTCTACCAGTTTCCTGCACTTGGTTCTTTCTAGCCGGCAGTCATAGTACTTTGTGAAAGATCTCCCCATCTGCAGACACTCTCCATGTGACTGAGGTGGGCATGAACACCCAGGCCAGGGCTGCATTAATAGTGAATGTCACTTCCAGGGAGCAAAATGAGAGGGAGGGAGAACCTGATAGCTTCAGGTTCTGTGACTGACCTCCTGCATACAGCAACCCCCCCGTCTGCTGGACTCGAATTAGAATTCCCCCATGTGCACTAGGACCCTGTGCATATGAATCACTCTGAAAGGTGCACAATGAAGTAACCCTACCACCTCCCCCCAAAGCCTGTCCTGAAAAATATCATAAACCCACCATCATGTACTGAATAGAAAGCCTTCAAATCTCCAATAACAAGCCCATTCTTCAGGCAGCAGGGCTCCTGGCCTTCTTACATCCTGAAGCACTCGGGAAAAAAACGGCACAGCCCACTATCCGGCTCACGGAGCACATCCAGATGGGCTGAAGGGAAAAAAAATAATAAGTGGCAATTCAATTTTCCATTTTGCTTCTCTGGCTACCAAAGGCTTTCCCCTGCCTCCCATGTAATGCAATGGAGCCATTCGAGAAATTACAGATCAAAATAAATTAACCAGATAAGAGAAAAACCCATCAGGGTTTTATAGCCTCCCTCCAACATCCACAGCCCCCACCCTTTGCCAGTTCTAAGAGGGCCCCCACAATCCCACACAGAGGGAAAAGGCAGGGAAGGAAACAAATGGCATCATGGGTAGGTAGGACGGAGCCGGTCAGGTAATGACAGGAGAAATGAGGTTTTGGGCGCAGTGGTCATCAGGATCGCTGCACGCTGTCAATCAGGAGTATAAACCACTTCCAACTGGCTTCAGACCAGGAAGTGAGTGACAGTGTGACACAGTAATCCTGGCCACCGTAGGCTTCAACCCGTCATTTCTCTGACTCCCACTCCTCTGGGAGCTGACCTTGCATTCAGAAAAGGACCGTGGGGTGAGGGGGGTACTTGTCAGCTGGACAGACCCATTCGACCGCCCCCTACCCCATCCACAGAGGACCAGAGGGTCGTGTCCTTCTGTGATGTTGCTGAGACTTGATTTATAAAGTATTTTCAACAGTGCAAAATTTTCATCTGGTATCTTTTGAAAAGCAATGAAGACTCCCAAAGAAATAAATTTAAAGGGAATGTTGTTTGGTGTTTATTTTTAAAAATAATCTCCATTAAAGGGAAGGTCAATTGAAAGGAGAAATGAATGCACAGAAGAAGGCACTTCATCAGGTCAATAGCCTCAGTTTGTTATTCATGTTTTATTATTTTATTAATATTTGCATGGTATAAACATGTTACCTCATTTTAATGCCCTTGCCAGTCCTTCAAATCATTTCACTGTACAAATTTCCCTTATTATAACCAAAAGGCCTAATGTAAAATAATACTAATTTGATTCAGGTGTTTCAGTCAATACAAGCTTATAACCGCCTATGGTTTGTCCCATTTCTAGTCAGTTAGTCTAGAAAGAGGGCAACTAATATATCAGTCCTATGCGGGGTTTGAAAGCTATAACCCTTAACTGTCAAATCTTGAACAAAAAAAAACATTTTAAAATCCCCGATGGTTGTTTGCTTTCACAAGGCTGACATCTAGTGGTGTCTTGTGTAACCTACATGTCTGATATGTAAATGCAGCTTAAATAAGTGAGTAAATCTCTATAAGTAGTCATCTCTTTGTTAAATTAAATTGACTGAATTTCATTTCCTCTGTTTAATCACCGTTCAACGTTTAATTTCTTAGGCCAATACCAGCGTTGTGGCTTGGTGGAATAAATGTCACTGCATTCAGAATTCAACCTTTTACGACGTATAGGTGATAACATTCGCTGACCAGGATTGTAAGGTGGATGAATATGAATGCAAACATGCAAACATTTACTCAGCGCAGGTCGAGGCTGATGTAACACTAGGAAGCTCAATTAAAAGCTCGGCCCTTTTCTTACTTTCAGTTCTGTATACGGTTATTATCTTGCCGGGAGTTTAAGTCTCCCTAGAACATTTTTACTCAGTCGTAGAAAAAACAACCGTAACTAGCTTAGCAAGTTTATTTATTGTTCCTTTTATAGATTATCTAATATATGTTTTTAAAAAAATTAGAAACCTCCGCTGCTTTTGCATGAGCGCTGTATGCGTTCTCTGAGACAATCATAATAATTTTCATCCTTGCTGTTTAAATCACTTCTAGAAATGTATACTTTCCTTTTTGCTTTATAAATACCGCAGAATTTATTACAATAAAAATCACATCGCATATAGTAAACTTATATTAAACGAAATACTTTTTAAATTTCTTGTCATGCATCTTTTTGTTGCGTCTGTTCTTCTGGCCAGATCTTAATTATTTGTTTTACTTCGCTTTTATCGTAACTTTTTTTTTTCAAGAATACGGTTGTAATGTGTTTAAAAAGCAGGCTATTTACATAACCAGTCAAACATGGGCGCTTGTCCACTGCAACAAGTACGGTACTTTGGTACTTTTCCATTAACTTACAGTCGAGGAGGAGTACCAAAGGTTTCAAGAAAGTGCAAAACCTCACCCTCATTTTCGCTTGTTTGGCGGTTTGCTAAGTCTGCACTTCCTCAGTCTTCAACAGCCATGCGTTTCTCTTAATTACCTCAGTCATTTATAGTTTATGACAGGGTCAATCTCTTTGAAACAGACTCCGTCTCTTTTAACCTTGGTACTTGAACTCAGAAGGAATTATAACCGCCGACGAGAAGTCTTAAATTTTATCGTTGCAATTAACAATACTGGATTTAGCCATATGGTGGCAGCATCCAAATTCCGACCAAAGCCAGCGATTTCGTTCCTCGTTTCCTCATGTTGCATTATTTTTCTGTCCACACGGTGGAGCCTAACTAGCTGGGTGTTACTACCAACGATATGTTCAGTGTTAGTCATATTCAAAATCGAAAGCTGTTTGGACGTGTTACTATTGATAATTGTATTCTTTGCATATATGTATTGCTATTTAAGACAACAAGATATATGTTGATTACATTTTAACATATTAAATGATGTTGAATTAAATGGATTTAATAGTTTAGAGGTTACATTCTAAATAATTACTTTTTAGGATCATCTGTGTTGTATAAGATGTCGTTTCACAATCATTACTGTTGTCCATCTATCCAACCGTCTTCCAACTCCTGGTAATAGTTCGAAGGAGGCCTGGAGCCTATTCCAGAAGCACTGGGTACACATTGTAGAATTTTTGTACTAAACATTATTTTTTTAGTATTCTTCAGATAAGCCATAGGTATTTACCTTAAAGCCAAAACACCAAAGGAACCAGGACATATTAACTTCATTAGTTTATTTGTTTAAATACCACATTACATCAACTTACAAACAAGTCAGGCTTTTCTTTGTCCGATTTCTTTTGTAGGCATCATTCGTATAAGTGCTTCTTCAGAACATACTCATCATATCTAGGGCCCAGCCTCATACATCAGGCCCTGCTGGTGCCAACACCGCCCTGGGACACATGCTGTTGCCGACCATGAGAGAGTCATAACAGCCGGCTGGCTTGATCGGTCCGATTCCTCTCTAAGCAGCTTCAGTTCCCAATTTCCCCTTCAGGAACCTCATCTTTCTGCTCTCGTCTCTCAGGGTTTTCTTGAGTCTCCCATGTGATCCCCTTGTTCCAGTGCTGACCAGATCACCCTGCTGTGACCCATCAGCTCCGCTATGCCACTTTCCTTTCCTTAATTCTGTTACTGATCACATTTCTCTTTGATCTTTAGCACTAAGTTTAGTCTGTGACCTAATTTCCCCCCTCCATGAAAACTTCTATGTCTACAATTTTTCATAAGATCTGCCTGCTATTTCTCCTAAATTTTTGCTGTGTTCACGCTTGTCAATGGGCTGTTACAGCAGTCACAGAAAAATGGCACCCATGTTGGCATCCTCTAGCTTTGAAATTCCCTAAATCCATACCTTACAAATATAAGGCCTTATTTCATATTCAGACAATATAAATATAACACCAATACTGAACATATTTATAAACTCAGTTGTACATGGTCAGAATATTAGAATTTGTGTGCATCACTAAAAATGAGAATTATTAGTCATAGCATTTATGAACATACAATAGAAATACAAGACCATGGCAATTTGAATAAGTGCAAGAGGTTTACAAAACACTGGCTCTTGCCATTATTGGTTATCACGTTGAAATTTTTCACATGCGCTTTTTTCTGGGAAAAAGTATTTCCACCAAAAAAAATCCTGTCCTTCAGGTGAATCACTTCTGATGGAGCCACTATATTGCTCATGTCTGCCATTCTCAGTGCATAATCCAGAAAAAACATACGCATCTCCTATTAATTCTTGTCTCTCTGACATCATCTTCAGTAACAGCAGCACTCTATGACATCATTAAATAATTCTCCAAAACGCAGCCTAATTTTTCTGTGCCCTCTGATGGGAGACTGCTATGTGGCACTGGGGTGAAATAAGAACTCTATTAATCAAAGGACCCTCTTGGAGAAAACCCTTGAGTCCTTGAATAGATACTCTATGATAGTGATGGGCAAATGAAGCTTCATGAACCATATCTAATATTTTTTTACCTCACTAGATGGTGCTCTTGGCTTGCTTTGAGGCATGCTTTGAGCCTTTTTTTAACAGAAAGCACCATCAAGTCGGGTAAGAAAATATAACAAGTGGTTCAGGAAACTTCATTTGCCCATCACTACTCTATAGGTACATCAGACAGACTAATGCCAGAAGTAGAACAAACCGTCATGCGCTTCTGTCCCTGACAGCCCCTCAGTCTCACACATACACAAACACAGGTGCAATGACATGGCTTCAAAGACTTCATACTGAGTAAAGTGCTGAGTGGCACTTTAACTGAAAATATCCACCTTCCTGGACTATGCACAAAGGCATTGCCAAAGCGGAATGGCCAAGGGCAGAACCCTTCAGACACAAAAGTAACCTTTTTCCAAAGGCAAACAGACACAATGGCAATCTAGGGCAGTTAAGTCCATCTGGTACTCAAAAAAAATAAGTGAATAAACATTTGCAAACTGTGCGCAGTATATCAGGCCAAGCTGGGGGCAGCTACAATCTCGCCATTAAAAAAATCATGTGGCTGGTTTTGTTGTTCCTAATACATCTGGGAGACAGTTCATATTGTGTGTAATTTGGTTATAAGAGAGTAATGTTTTAATGCTAAAGAATGTTTTGAAGACTGAAACACCACTAAGGGAACTATTTTTGTTTATTTCAAAAGGATGTAACCTAATGATACATCTAATTAACGGTCTCCATAGTGATTCTGCAGCTCACACTCAGTTACTGGCAATTATTTCCCACCTCCCTGGCCATAGTAGTCGGGCTTCTAGACTGTGGCATGGAAGTCTGTTATGGTAGCTCAGTTGAAACCTGACCTATTCTGCATTTTGAAGGTCAAAGGTCATGCTTACTACCAAATATCCATGAATGTGACATATTTACAATCCAAATCAAGGGTCTCAATCCAGTCTTGGTGCAACAGTGTATATACAACTGTAGAACGCTACCAACCTCAGTACTGACAAAGTAGATTAAATTAGTTAATCAAGAACATAATTCAGACAAGCACTAGAACAAAAACCAGTGCACACACTGTCCCACTGGGATCAGGACTGGTAATCCCTTTTTAAAATTATGGCACTTTTCAGACAGAAACTGTCGGTGTGGAAGTTCACCAAATCTCTGCAAGCTGCAGAACCACCTGTTCCTGATTTATTAATAGAAACAAACCCAAAGTAAGGTCCAGGGGATCTAACAGTCTTTGACGGTCTTTCTTAACAACGATGAACAGAGAGATCAGATTGTTCCTGGGACAAGCCGTTTTCACATAACCTGGCCTCCATTGTCTTAGTTTGGTCTAATCTGAGGAGAGTTGTGTCCATCTCCAGAGAGAGCAGAGAGGACCATGCATTCAGTGGGGCAAACATACACTGAGCTGTCTGCTAAGCCTATGACACAAGCCTCGGCTCAGCCTTAGCTCAGATTCTATTCAAAACCATTACTTCAGCTTTGTCCCCACCTACTGGCCAAATTCTATTTTTTTTATTTTTAGATTAAACTTGTTTAAATTTTTTTACAGAAAATGCTGGTACTTGACTTTGCTTTTTTCAGGAATTCCTTACACACCAATGGACAGCTGAGGGTCTGGGCAGTTATTGAGGGAACCCCATCTCTTGCAAAGGCATTCATCACAATTCACAAGACTTCTTGAGAATTCTTAAGATATTCCTCCTTTCAGAGGTTTGGTTACTACAGAGTTTTGTCAGACCAGGTGAAAATTAAAATGAGGTCTTGGGCACAGCATGGTTTTGTTGTTACTGATACCACATTGTTACTGATGAGAGTGAGTGTGTGTGTGTGTGTGTGCCTGCTGCTCCCCCAACCTGCTTACGCCTCCTTCTCCCTGAGGAGGGCACGGACGCGTTTCCGCATGTAGAAGGCAGTGAGCGCGCTGCAGCATGCCGTGAAGACAAACAGGGCCACCGAGTCATGTGCCAGGTCACCATGGAGGCGCTCGTACAATAGCCGCCGTGTGCCGTAGTCCAGCCGCACGGCCTCCAGCTGCGCCAGAGTGCACAGCACCAGGAGAACATGGAAGATCTGGTGACCCTGGCCCACGAAGTCACAGCGGCCCGGGAACCAGCGCTCCGGGTGAGGCCAGGCAAAGAAGTAGGCGCTGGCTACGAAGAAGAGAACCTGGTAGCTGTGGTAGACCACAGCGGGGTCACCGCAGGCCTGCTGCCAGCAGCTATAGATGCGATGGAGCACTGGACTTATGTCCAGGCAGTAAGCCAGACCTGACGGCACCACCTGGAAAAGCTTGTGGGAGGTGCGGGATAACCGGCCACTGGCATACTTGCCATAGCAGCAGCCAGTGCAGGAGAGCCAGGCCAGGAAGGCGGAGGCCGGCAGAAAGATGCCACGCACCCACATGTGCCACTCCTCCTCGATGGCGTAGTAGAAATGCGCCAGGGCACTGCCAAACTGGTAGATGGCCACGCCCACGTAGTCCAGGAAGTAGAAGGTGTAGTGGGACATCTCTGACTTTGCCGAGAGCAGGTGCGCCAAGGCACTACAGGCCAGGTAGGTGAAGGCGGCCAGGAGCACGATGAAGAAGGGCTGGGCGTGGGGGTCACGCAGGAAGTCCACAGTCTCTGCCACCTGCCGGAACTTGACCAGAATGACCAGGGCAGCCACCAGGTGAGTCCACACGTTCACGGCCTCATTGTGCCGCTGGAAGAGCGTTAGGCAATAGTAGCGCCAGCTCTGGTCTGGCGGGCGGTAGCCAGCTAGGATGTGGGGCTCGCGGAACACCCAGGGCACGTCGGCAGCCTCCATGGTGCACGGCAGCTTGGGGAAAGCTGACTCCAGCAGTCGGGGCACCTGCCGGAGTTGCCGCAGCTGCTGAGCGTTGATGAATAGTCGGCCAATCTGCTCCATCACCACCGTGGCCATACTGACAGAGGCTGGCAACTATGGTATCTACAGGACAATAAAGGAAACAGACTGCTGTGGTGGTGTTAACAAAAAATTATAAGTATTTATATCATCCATAACTTATCCGGTGTGGTGGGTGGCAGTGAGCCTGTGATAGGTAACATGAGGAATAACAAGGGGCATGCAATAGTTGCAACATGTGTAAAATTTCATGTGCATTAATACACGAATCGATTAAAAAGTGCGACCACACTAGCGGACCGTTCGGCGAATGTATGAGCGGACCGACGGGTTGTGTGACTTATATGAATTTAGTCGAACCGGCGCCGCGCAACGACAGCGAGCGGAACTGCAGCCGGTGAAAATGTCTGGAAGCTGATAGTTGCGTAACGCATGACTCCCCCGATCCGAGGCTGCACCGCTCCTGCTCGATCTCCAACATGCTGCCGCTGAAAAGCGAGTGAATGAACGGTCCGCCGCAGCGCCGGCAGGGCGGGTGTTCCAGAACAAATCGTGAATAATTCAGTGACCGCATGCAAATGAGTGCCGTTTTTAGAACGGAACGCTGATTTCTGTACTAAAATCAACCTTAATACCCCAGTTTAACAGCTGTTTTGTACGCGACTGTGGTTCCACTATTCTTTTTGTAATAGAATAATAGAATAACCCGCAATCATATAATAATGTAACACATGTGAACACATTGTTTCTCTATTTGCGTACAATATTGCACAATGTGGTTTATAGTCTACGTTTACAACATGAATAATTTTGACGTTTCCTCCGTTTAGAAGCTTACGACCGACATGTGATGGACCCATATTTCAGTGATAATTAACCATGTAGAGGCGAAACAAAATGAGAAATGTCCCCTTTTCGCCACCCTAAACCGTAGTCCTGGAATGAACTGCAGATACAGAGAGACATCGGGGAATACGCTCGCCTACCTGAGGCTTGGTGATCGTCGCGGGTGTCAGTTCTTGTCTCACAAAGGCGCCCTCGTACGCCGATCGATATTCTCAACAGGCGGCATTTTGGGAACCGAGTAGGAAAATTACCCCTTTTACCCGTAAACTGTCGTCGACTTTGTAAAGGACGACTTATTAAGAGATGGGTAGTGGCCTGTCTGGAAATTGCTGAAGGTTTAACGGACATTCTCCTCAGCCAATCACGTGCGGAGTTGGGGGCACGGTCTCTGCAGTATCGTCGGTTCCACCCAATGGCGTGCCTGCGTTTCATACTCCACGAGCACCGTTGGCACGCTGTTCCCTCCACCGACCCTGTGTCTGTGTACACGTTCAGTCAAAAACGGTGAGAGTCGGGATTGGGTTTTGCTAAGCCGATCTGGAATCAGTTTCTTAAGGTTGGGTAGTAACCGGAACATGCACATCTCGAGAGGGATGTGGAAACGAGGAGCGCTTTAAATAAGATTTTCGGCATAGCTTGTAACACCGCGTTCGCGTTTACGGTATACGAAGCCTATTCCGCTGCTTAATTTGTGCATTCGTAAAAATCTATATGCCACTACGATCTCGGCGAAAGCCTGTACTACGGTGAAAAGTTGTACAATTTCAAACAACTGGATAATAATATTATTAATATGTTTCTGATTGTACACTACCTAGAGGGAAAGTATTGTGAAGCACTTTATGACAATTTGTTAAATCGCACTGTACTAAATACTGACAGGGTAATGCTGAATGTATCCAGAGCTGGTTCACTAATTCGTTAACTAAACAAACTGGTCTTTTTGACTTACATCAGTCATCCAACCGGTACAGAGTAAGCTATTTTAATTAATTCTTTCCGTGTTGCTCATACCATGACCTCGCCCTCATGCTTTACGGTTTACTCATATTAAGTTATTTAGCAGATGCCATTATCCAAAGGGCCTTGCTCAAGGGCCCAATGCTGGGATTACTCTTCCAACAATAGGATTTCAACCAGCACTGATCACAGATACGTACAGCAGGCCATCCCCAGGTCCCTGTGTCTCTCACACACATATATCTCAGAGCAGGGCTGCTACATTATTCTCTTCTAATCCTTCCCTTCTTCACCAGAGTGGCACACATTCTTAGAGCTGATCACATAACTTTGGTTCAGATCAGAATCCTTTTATTTTCCATGTACAAAAAGTACAATGAATTAGTTCTGGTGCAGATGGTGGCATAAGTATACAAATGAAACATGCAATAAGAAAAAAAATATATAAAACAATAAACACAATAATGATAAGAAGGAATCACGAACACACTGACATGTAATTAAGGGTGAGACAACAAGATTTTTGGGGTATGTGGAAATAGCGTTACAAATACAATCCTAGGGGGTACTGTGTGGCTCAGAGGCTTATGCAGTGGCAAGTGTGAGTCCCAGTCTTAGGAGAGTAGGGTGGCATAGGATGCCACATTTGCAGTAAGGCAGTTTGTGAAATTTCTTCCCTGTCAGATAGTTTCACGGTCAACTGTAAGTGGATTATTGCAAAATAGAAACATTTCGGAACAAGAGAAACAGCCAGGAAGTTGCAGACCACATAAAGAAACAGAGTGGGGTCACCAAGTGCTGAGGTACATAGTGTGTAAAACTCACCAATGCTCTGTTAACTCAATAACAGCAGAGTTGTAAACTTCCTCCGGCATTAACCCCCACAAAAAAACTGTGTGCCGAGAGCTTAATGGAATTGGCTTCCATGGCTGAGCAGCTGCATGTAAATCTCACATCGCCAAGTGCAGTGTCAAGCGGCAGGTGCAGTGGTGTAAAGCTTGCCGCCACTGGACTCTGGAGCACTGGAGACGTGTTCTGTGGAGTGATGAATCACGCTTCTCTGTCTGGCAGTCTGATGGATTAGTCGGGAGAACGTTATCTGCCTGAGTGCATTGTGCCAGCTGTAGAGTTTGGTGAAGGAGGGATCATGGTGTTGGGTTGTTTTTTAGAAGTTGGGCTAGGCCTTTTAGCTCCAGTGAAGGGTTCTCTTAATGCTTCAGCATAACAAGACATTTTGGACAAATCTATGCTTCCAACTTAGCAGCAACAGTTTGGGGGTGACACTTTTCTGTTCCAACATGATCACGCCCTAGTGCAAAAAGCAAAGTCCATAAAGACGTGGTTGGATGAGTTTGGTGTGGGAGAACATGACTGGCCCACACAGAGCCCTGACCTCAACCCCATTGAACACCTTTGGAATTAACTAAAACGGAGACTGTGAGCCAGGCCTTCACATCCACAATGAGTGTCTGACCCCACAAAAGCTCTTCAGGATGATTGGGCAGATATTCCCACCAAAATTCCTTCCAAAATCTAGTGGAAAGCCTTCCCAGGAGAATGACAGCTGTTATGGCTGCAAAAGGGGGACCAACTCTATATCGATGCCTATGGATTTAGAATGGGATATCATAACATTACCTGTAGGTATAATGGCCAGGTGTCCCAATACTTTTGTCCATATGTTGTATATACACTCAACAAAAATATAAACGCAACACCTTTGTTTCTGCTCTGATTTTTCATGAGATGGACTTAAAGATCTAAA
>JABFEA020000138.1:26803348-26821130 GCA_019775915.2 Cyphomyrus plagiostoma | reverse complement strand
ATTAGTTAAGTTCTCCCCAAGCGAGCTTGATGGGCCGAATGACCTCCTCTCGTTTGTATAGTTCTTATGTTCTTATAACATCTGATCACTCCTTTAACATTTTAAACTGTTTTCTCCTGATTTCTACAGTTTCTTTGAAGAAAACAAAATCTATAGAGCAAAGACAAAGGTCTGTTTTAGGAAATCATCAGTACAGCAGTTTGTCTCCTTTAGTTATGTGCCTTATTCTGTAAATCAAGTTAGCAAGTAGGCAACAGGGCATGACATGCAGACATGATCTACTTTGTTGATGTCTCCAGTCTCTTTTGTTCCTGCCATCTGGTGGCCCATTGCTAGGGGTCAGCAGGTCATGGCTCCTCCTCCTGGTCCTCTATTCCACTCTATCACTCAGGTGTGGGGGGTGGGTTCATGGCAGCACAATGCCAACAGGCCCCCCTCAGCTCAAATTTGGCAGGACACAGTTCAGATCGAATCGAAAAAGGGGCTTTGAAAGGCACGAGTCACAGTAAACTGGTTATGCCCCCCCCCCCATTTATAACCCATTTTCCTGAACGGTTTATCTTAGAATCACTTCTAGTGATACGGCTGCCCAGCATGACCTGGATGAAACCACTTTGACGGTTTTGTAGGTAACAGTTTTGGAACAAAGGGATTATAAAGGTCCCAAGCTAAGGCTGCCTATCCCGTCACCTCAACTCAGTATCCAATTCTAACTGTGCAAAATGCAGCAGTGACACTGGAGTGGCTTGGCAGGAGGCCGGATTATGTAACAGCGTCTTCCACGCGGCTCGCTTTTCATCCATTATAAGTGCCAAGCCACACGTTTTCACAGTCACAGAAGAGGCTTTTAGTCACATGAGTGCATGTGGAGTTAGCATCAGATTAGCAACATGCGAAGAGAAGAAAAGCCTCTTTAAACCTGTGATCAATACCACAGCTGCGTGAAGATCAGGGCTCAGTGACCCTTTGTCTTGCTTGCAAATTTATTCTGGATGTACACACAGATGTTTACTTCCATAAGCTCAGGATACTCTGAAAAATATATTTTTGTTTTTAATTGTTACTTTTATTTATTTTGAAATATTGTGTTTGCAGATAGCCCAAACGTGGCAGACTCCTTGCTTTGCAAAAGCCAGTTTCGGATGGATCTGAGCAGCGCTGCTCGAAGCCCATGTAGAGCTGTAGGTGCACCTTTTGCTGACGGGACACTGACTTAGCAGACTACCAACATCACAAATTCCCCCCAGGCCAGCTTCACTGCTTACTTTCACTTTTACTCGGGCATGCAGGGTGCTGGGGGCAGTGGCACCAGTGGTTTGCTAAATCAGCGCCCTCTCAGAAGCTGGCGCCCTCGGCGGCCGCCTATGTCACCTTATTCACTGATTGGATCTCATAATTAGATGAGAGTGAGTGGTTTGTGCATTTTGGTTCTCCTACTCTCCTACTACTAAGCAATAAGGCCAGAGCAAAAATAGTATCTTCATTTACATTCTGCATTCGTCTTAAAACATCAGTGCAAAATGAAGTCTCTTAACTCAGGAGCCAGTTCTGTCAGCCGTCGGTTAGCCTGCTTTAATGTGTACCTGCGATTATTGTTTCCAGCACCAGTAGATCAATACCAGTCCAGTCAAGGGCTCCTGCTTGTGCCTAAAAGCAGACCTTAGCTGTAAAGCTTCACAAATTCATTGAGTGGCATAGTACTGTCATGATTAACTTCCTGAGACCCAAGGAAAAAAGTGTCCTTCAATTTCAGGTTATTTGTCTTTGGAGGAAATAAGACATCTTACAATTTAGATTTTTTCAAATTTATTTTTCTTTTTAATTTCACAGCATGTCCTCTTCAGTGTACAACAGGAATAAATATGTTTCTTACATCAGTGAAAAGACAGATGCAAAAATATAATGTCTACTACAATGGACATAAATGAATGGGTGGGATCTCAGGAGGTTAACAGAATGTAAACCATTGTGAGGTTTTAGCTGAATATAGTTATTAGGAACCACGGCACTGCTCTGCTATTTGCAAGACCAGAGAGGGAGAATGCTGAATATTTTACACTGTATGCTTTGTATTGGCATGAGGCAGCTGATCAGAGTCGCTCTCACTGCAGATCAGGTGTCCTGTGCTCTTAACTAGATATGCAAGGTCTGCATTAAGCTGTTAAGCTTTCTATGTTCATGATGCATCACACTCACATATTCAGTCAAAATACCTATAGGTTAATTTTAGACCTCTTAAAACACATGTAAACTTATTTACATGAATATTTTAATATTGTACTTCAAGTGATCTAGTGTTGTTCTAAGCAATTTGAGATTTGGGTGTCAGATCCTCCTTAATGGGACACCACTGTCTATCGTTATCAGAAAAAAATCCTTCTGGAACAGGGAGGGCTTGGATGGTACAAGCAAGGTCATGGTTGGGTGGCAAGAACATCTACTTCCCTCAGACAAATGACGCAAGAGTATAAAACAAGTGTACAGTGTGTGTTAGGGAGAGAGTGCCAGTTTTCAACTCTTGTAGGTTTACTGGTTGAGAGCAAAACCTTAAGTATTCACATGTTGCTAGGTTCTCCTGCACAGTACATCTAGTGAGTGCCAATAAAATCGCCCCATTCCATCCTGTAGTCCATGTGTCCTCTGGCTCTGTTTGCGAACTGTAGTTTTTCACAATCAAATTCCTTGTTTCTTAAATGGTTCCCAAGAGACTAAAAACATTAGACACCTTAGAGCAGGGGGCCCAATCTTATCCGCAAAAGGCCAGTGTGTATGCGGGTTTTCACTGCAACTCCCTAATTAGATTACTTATTAGAGGACTGATTGGCTGAAGAGTGCCCACACCTGGGTTTGAACAGCTGACATACAGGTTATCCCAAAAACCTGCATAAACACCGGCCCTTTGCGGATAAGACTGGGCACCCCTGCCTTAGAGTCACCTAGTGTGGCCATAGGTTGATTTTGTCAACTGGATGCACCTCAGACTGTTTCAGACACAGGGACCATGATTACTGACACAGGAGGCTTGATTACTGACACAGCGGTCATGATAACTGGCACAAGGGTCATGATTACTGGCACAGGGACCATGATTACAGACACAACAGCAGGTGATGCAGGGATCCCTGAAGCTTGTGCCTATGGCCATATTGTATGGGATCTAATGAAAAATGGCTGCCTTTCAGCACTGAATGTCTAGGGATTGATTTTTGTTATACTGAGAAGTTGTATGATAGCATAACAATGGTGGCACTTGCAGTATTTGACCATGCTACATCAGGGACCTGCTGCCTGTCCCCTAGGTACCACCGGCTGCTCCCCCCCATCCAAATTGTGCTGCACCCCCCCTCCACTGGCTGGCCTCCAGCCCTCCGCCTGGCCCCAGTCCCATTAATCTTGTTTGGGAAGGCGTGCAGCCGGTGCAGAGCCCTGGGGCCGAGGAGCAGATGGCTGAAGCGGGCAGCCTCCACGGCTGAGTCTCTCGCTCACTCACGGCACACTCAGGCTGCTCCCTGAGACAAAGGAGCGTGAATGAATCAAGCTGGGGGGGGGGGGGTGAGGTGTCTAACCTCACTGCAAACATCCGGTGCACGTGTGACCACACACCACCAACGGCCCGCCTTTACGCTTCCCCTGTGTCGCCATCCCAAAAGCAACAGTATACGTTATTTATTTAGGTAAGGAACAAGAGGGCAGCAATAGTCTAAAGGCGGGTATTGGTCTCCCAGAGAAGGCCGCACAAACAAAAATAGCCCTGCTTCACAAGCACTGCTCAATAATTGCCAGGCTTTTTTTCTGCCTATAGACAAATCCTGCCCCTCTACACAGATGACATCATTATAAGGGAACAAATCAAAATTCTCCTGGTTGCAATAACAACACCGATACAGTGCTAGGCTGTTGATTTACGGTACTCAAAGCAAGTAGCATTAATTAAGGGCAAAAACCATTCATTCAGCATGTGCACTGCTATTCATTGTCACTGCCGCTGAAAATAGTTGATGGCTTTAACTGGAATCAGTGCCCATGGGTGTACTCAGTAATTCTGAGCATGGGAATGTATATACACCCTTGAGCAAATTAATTGAAACAAGTTGTCACATAGCCATGCGTGCAGTGGCCTGGGACCTGCCGGTTTGCACAGCCAGTAGGGCAGAGAGTACGCTGAGTGGACGGACAGAGGGGGCGCTGTGCCTGTAGATGGGCAGGCCTGCTTGGGTGGGATTAGGGCAGGGTGGTATGACTGTACTTCAGCCATCCATGTATGATTCAGGTGAATCCTCTGAGGTTTGTGCACCTCCCTGTGTCCTCGTGGGGTTTCCTCCAGTTTCTCTGGTTTCCCTCCACTGTCCAAAACAACGCTAAAGTTAATAGGAGTTGCCAAATTCCCAATAGGCATGAATGGTGTGGTACCTGGATTTATACCTTATCCTGGGTTATTTCCGTACAATTTTATTCAGTCCACAAGATCCTAAATCCCGACCCAAGGCCATAACTATTAATTACTATGACTGTGATGTCCATCTTAACTGTGGCCACTCTGTCTGCTTATAGATGCACCAACTTGTTTCAGTTAATTTGCACAAAGATGTACGTGTTCAAGGGCAATATGATCCCGTGAAAACTATGCTGCCTGAGAGGTATGACCACACGATGATACAATGAGCAGATGGTGGATATGTATATGGTCTTCGCTACGTCTCATAAAGCAGCATTTCCCAACCCGGTCCTCAGGGACCTACGGATAGTCCGTGTTTTTGGTTCCTCCCAGCTCCTTGCCAAGCAGTCCATATTTTTGCAAAAACGTGGACAGCCTGTGGGTGACGAGGACAGGAATGGGAAACACTTATAAAGGACGATGAAATATCACATGACCTCAACTATCTACATATGGATGCATGCATAAAGATGACCAATCTATTTACATAAGAAAAAAGTATACATACTTAGGAATATACACATGCATATTCTGTAAAATATAGCCATATTACAGGGATACTTCTAAGACAGTGGATGCTGACAAAAATGCTGTTTTGTTTTTCAGTTGCTGTTAAGTGCATTTGAGTTGAAAAGAATATGGAAATACTATTTATTGGCATAGATAGATTATTAATATTCACTGTATATTGGTCCCAGCCCCTCCCTGTGGGATTGCCTGGGCTTCCTCACCCACCCGCTGCCCAGGGTTTTTTTCAGTCCCACGCTGAATATTGTTCCAGTCAAGGTGTTGGGTTGCCATCACACTCCCATCGCCGTGGGCCCAGCAGCCACCATGCCAAGGCAGCATCCCCCCGCACCCTGCAGGGATAGGGGAGAAAACAAGGGCAACTTGGCAACTAAGCGCCTGCCTGTGCAGAGAGCTGCCCTGGGCAAATCACGTCACTTGGCAGCACTGCCTCTCAGGTCAACACGTGTGTGATCTGCTGCTGCAGAATGGGGCATGTCCCTGTTAGATCCATGTTCCCATACAGTGCCCGCGTCACAGCTGTCGCCCAATACAGTGTCCCTGTCACAACTGTGTTCCCTTATAGTGTCCCCATATCTGCTGTCACAGCTGTGTCCACATAGTGTCCCTATCTCTGCCGTCACAGCTGTGTCAACATACAGTGCCCCTGTCACAGCCGTGTTCTAGTACAGTGCCCCTGTTACAGCCGTGTTCTAGTACAGTGCCCCTGTTACAGCTGTGTCCCCATACGGTGTCCCCATCACAGCCGTGTTCCCTTACAGTGTTCCCATCTCTTCTATCACAGCATTGTCCTCATACAGTGCCGCTGTCATAGCCGTGTTCCCGTACAGTGTCTCCGTCATAGCCGTATCTCCATACAGGGGTCCCATCACAGCTGTATCCCTGTACAGTGCTCCCATCACAACCGTGTCCTCATACAGTGCTCCTGTTACAGCCGTGTTCCCGTACAATGCTCCTGTTACAGCCGTGTTCCCATCCAGTGCCACTGTCATAGATATTTAGTACTCGCATTTGGCTTTTCACTAACCATATCGAAGTTTGGCCCATGTACGAGGTGCCGTAAGGACTGGGCTAATACAGACCTCTCTCACTGGTGCCGTGCCCATGTTACGTAATGCCCCTGGTGCCGTGAACAGCACCTCATGCTGAAACCCCCCCGCCCTCTCCCCCAAATATGCTTGCTAATTTTGAGTGGTCTCAAGTGACAGGAGCTGCAAACAAATGCGTCTGGCCTACAATGATATCACATATGTAAATGAGAGTGCAAGCAGACACACGACTTCTCTGTTAGGGAACACTTTCATTTACAGATCCAAGGTGTTACTATAAACATCTGAAGTCTCTGAGGGATTGTTCTTCTTTGATCATATGCCTGAGATGGAGATTTTGTTACATTTCAAAATGAGTCTCAAATTCCCATTTTATGGCATTGGTAAGTCCTTAACAAAGTGCACTAATCTTAAACATGTTCATGCTGTTTAGCAGTTAATTCAGCAGGCAGTTTGAAAACCATCAACATTTCCTACACCATGCATTAACACTTAATTGGTTAATGAATAATTGAAGCCTGAGAGTACACAGGCTTTTGCCTCAGAATCAGAAAGCTCTCTTATAATGAGTGCACCCATATATTCTAATGATTCTTGGTCCTCAATATTATGTGCAGAATTCCTCTTATCAAACTTGTCCACTTGGTTACAGCTGGATGCAGGAGCTTTGTGGTTAACCTTTGTTTTTTTTCCCACATGATATTGTCCCCCAATTTCTTAATATCAAGACAGACAGTAGGTCAGTGCACCAGTGTCTGTAAACCCTACTGGGCACCCGACTCCCAGGACACATTGTGGTCCTAGTCAGTTGCAGCAGGGCAACACGCTGACTCAGATATGCTGGCGACTCAGCTATTGAGCACTTATACCTTGTGCATCACTGACGGATCTCCCGGTACTCTGCAGGGATTTTACAGTAAGCCTTCAACCCAGACACTTCAGGACATGTAATCGGCACTCTTTAAATATATGCCACCATACTCTTTACACCTTATGAAAGGGTAAAACCCTCTAAGAAGATAAAAATTATATGGATTATATGAAAATAACCTACATCCAGAACTATTAAAGCTTCAAACCTCCAGTATGTATGTCAGGGTTCTTCAACTCACGGTCCTCGAGGTCCGAACACTGCTGGTTTTCCAGCCTTCCTTTACCTATCAGTCAGGTGCGAAGCCTCTGACCAATCAGAACCAGTAATTATCTTCTACCTGGGAGAACTGAAAACACGGCCTGGATTTGGAATCAAGGTTCAGAGTTGAAGAACCCTGTTATATGTATTGTCCATTTCAGGTACATTTAGGTTGAGATAAATGATGAGATAAATGAATGCATGAGATCCAGTATGACATTGTTCCATCCATCCATCCATTCATTTTCTGTAACTCCTTGTCCTATTCAGGGCTGCAAGGTGTCTGGAGCCTGTCCCAGGGGCTACTAGCACAAGGCACATGGAATAACTCATGAGTATTGAAAGATGACACAGAGTGTGACATTATTGTAGGCCACAATAAGTCTGGTGTGCGTATGAGGAAAATAACCTTTAGAATTTCTTTCTGTTTTTCTATTATTTAAACAGAAACCTTTATTTTTCTAAGTACTGTCTCTTTAAGTGACCTTGCGTTGTGCATTATTGAGCACTGTTCTTGCAGTAACTAAATGTTTTATTCGTGATACAGCTTTCAGATGTCTAGCTGTTTCGTCGTTTGCTGGATTGCAGAAGCAGTTGGAGGCTGTATCTTCATAGATATCTATGGCTTGTTTTTTGTCGCACCTTGTTTTTTCCCAGTAAGTAATATTCAAATCAGCTAAATTTATCTGTGCAAATTTGCTGTGCGTAGCTTGGGGAGGGGTGCCCACCTTCCTCACAGGGAAGAGCCGATTTCTCCTGCGAAAGATTGCATTTCCTGCAGTGATAAAAATGGGATTTGCACCCAGGCACTGGGATCGGTGGCATTGTGAAAGTAAACTGCCATTGTCTTTGTTTCCTTCTATCGTCACAGTTTTTGCTGTTCTAGTGGAAAAGTACCAGCAGTTCCCGGGAAGAATGCATGTGAAGGCCCCGACCGCTCCGACGCAGAGCCCGTGCTGGCAGCCGCCCCGATCCGGGAGCACAATGGGCCGGCAGATCTCAGCTGCCGCCTGATCCAGGCCCGAGCGCCTCAGTGGCGGCAGAACAAAAGGAGCAGTGATACGGGCAAAGAAAGGCCGAGAAGAGGAGCAACCAGCCTGCCTGTCACACGGGACACCCTGCACACAGCCACCACCCTGCCTGTCTACTCGTTCTGAACGCGGAAACACACCCCCCTGTTCGTGCTGACCCAGGCACACGGGAGGCCTGCCAGAAATGCAGTCTCTGTGTCGGTTAAGGGCCGTTTCTCCAGGGTGGTGGGGAACATCTTGAAGGTGCTGCATCATGTCTCAGTTCGGCTCCTTCGGTAAAGCCACCATGCAGACACCTTTAGATTGTGGCCCTGGACCTTCCCCCCCAGCAGTCAGGGCGGGTTCTACCTTTTCTGGGGCCTTGGGCAAAGCTTTACTTGTGAGGCCCCCCTACCAAGAAAACTGATGATCATTTCACTTCCTCCACAAAGCAGGTGATTCAGGGAGCCTTGGAACCTGAATATTCTGCCTATAGTTTCAGCCATACTGTATATTTCATACGTATATTTCTTCAAGACATTGTCTGGCCCCCCTTGTTGCCGACAGGGCCCTAAACAGCTGCCTAGATTGGGCCCTGGGAACGGTCTGGATTAATGGCAAACAATTTTCCTTTTTAGAGAGGAGGCGTGCTGCTAAATGCTGCTTTTGAGGAGCGTTCGTCCCATTGACTGCAGGGGGAGAGAACTGTCCCCGGGGACACCAGGGCGGGGAAGGGTTACATGTCAGATGCTGAGTAAGAACTTATTACAGTCATTGTTTGCGGGGATGTCAGGGCAGGACAGTAATGTCAGGGTGTGTCTGTTGGGAGGTGGGGGGGGGGGGGGCAAGGCACATAAAAGGATCAGATGAAAGATGATAATCACCAAGGCTGGGGAGGGGTAAGGGTCAATAAGGAGAATTGCATGCTTATGAAATACTAAAATGAAGTTCAGAGGGGACGGTCTTTTCTGGACAGTTTATTGAGCAGATGCTTTTGTCCAAAACAAGAATCAGAAAACAGAATCAGCCAGGATAGTCCTGACTAATCAGAGTAAAAGGGGGTATTACTTTGCCAGCCACAGGATTTAAGCAATGGTGCCCCAATTCCAGTCCTGGAGGGCCAGTCTGTGGCACAGTTTGTGAATTTCCCTGCTCATATACATATATTGAACCAGGCAATTGGCTTGTCAGCTGAATGAGGTTTGTTTGAGCATGTTAATCTGCAAACTGTGTTGTAGACTGGCCTTCTTGGGCAGTGGTGCCCAACTAGGCTAGACACCTAACAGTAATTTGAGGAACTGACTTGATTTGGTTTTTGAATACCTCAGTGTAATCCTGAGTTTAACATACAGCTATTGAACTTTTCATAAGAATTTACCCTCCCAGAACTCCATTACCCAGAGCAAAGTGGTAGCTAGTCCGCTGGATAATTAACTTGCCATTGGTCATCTAAACCTCCCAGCAGGTTTTTTTTGCCGCAGAATCCTTCTGTGGTCTGTTTCTCTCCCAAGGTGATGCCTTCAGGTAGCAATATTCAAGTGAGCCTTCATGAATGACTTACTTTCTGCATCTGGCTGCCATATATCTTCATCTGATTGGGACCTGCCTAGTGAAAGACTTCCTGCAGCCCAGTGAGGGTAACTGATTGTCTTCCGGCTGGGATTATTGTGCGATCAGGATGGACTGCTGACTCACCATACTGTGCCAGTCCCAGGGAAACCAGACGGAGCTTATAAAGCATTGAAGACAAAACGTTACGTGGTTTATTCAAGTCGCCATAAAATGTCTAATTGATTCATGTGACAGCCGATCATATAAAATGCTGCTCATAAACGGTATATGAAACACTTAGAGAACTGGATGTGTTGGCCAATCAGAATATCTTCATTGCTGTAATGTCATTATTTTGCCTGCCTGAAAAACATAATAGGAAAATCTTCAAAAGGATAAGGAGCTCGGAGATCGGAGAAGCGGGAAATTGAGTGAATTGCATTCTCATATTTTTTTTCAATTTGGGAATAATACTGTGGTGAGAGGCATATCCAGCCTGACACTGACTCCAGATATGACCCATGTTGGAACAGGAAACAAAGAGGAAATGAGACATTCATGGATGCATGACTGGGGATTTTTAGTGACATCAGCAGTTCTGACGAGAATGTGAAGGTGCTGACATCAGCCTGTCAGTGTCACCCGGGTTTCCTAGAAGAGAGCCAGGTTATCCTGGGGCTGCATGTCTGAGATCACCGGTGCACTCACTCGAAGTACCATATGCTAAAGTGTGAGTGTTTCTATTCAGAAAATCCCCAGTAATCTGTTAGAGGGTTTATTATGTACATCTGCTAAATGCAGACTGCCTTCTTCTTCAGACAGAGAATCACATGGCTGTAATTGAGTCAAAGTTCAAAAAGCAATGAAGCAGATAAGATGCTGTGTGATTGTTGGTGCCACATGGTTCCTGCACCTCAGAAACAGCCAATTCACACACCACAGTGTCCAGAATTTATGGAGAATGGTGTGATGATCAAAAAATCAAGTCGATGGCATTTCTGTGGCCAGAAGATTGTCAATGACAGAGGCCAGAGGAGAATGGGCTGACATGTTAAAGCTAAAATTTAGTCAGTATGGCAGTGATGTGCTGTATGGCTTCTCAGAATAACACACTCATTTACCTTCAAGGAGCTTAAAGAAGTGGTGAAGCTGCACCTTCTCCCTGAATAGACGTGGCTGTCAGTTCTCCTTCCACACACACTGACCAGACTGTGAACGCAGGCCGGCTGCAAAGCCCCTCTCCCTTGGATCTCTTTGCCATCGACCAGCCCCTGGGTGTGGACCGGTTTGTCCATCTGCCTGACCCAGTCTGGGCTCCTGATTCTTTTTCTGTCCATTTCCCATCTCTCTCTTCCTCTTCCTCAGTCCCTCTCCTTCTTCCTCTCTCTCTCTCTCTCTCTCTCTCTCTCTCTTTCTCTCTCTCTCCCCTTCTTTCTCCCATTTCCAAATAGGCTGGTACTGTCACCCATGTGTCTGCGTACTTTTACAGGCTCCAGCTCCCATTATTCATATGTTACCCTCCTCCCAAGTCCGTTCCCTTCCCGTTTTCCACGATGGATGCTTGGTCGCCAGTGATCCCCTCCGTAGCCCCGCCCCCCATCACCGTGGTCACACAGCTGATTTGCAGTGTTCCGGAATGTGGCTGCTCTCCGCCCCCTTGGTGATTAGAATAACTCGGGCTCTTTGGCTTGGGAAAGGTCAGCTTTTTGTCAGACTCTCCTGTCAGTGGCAGCGCAGTTTATAATGCACAGCAGCAAACTGATGTGATACAGAAATTAGGCAGGTTATTTTTAGGACTTGATGTTAGCTTGGTTTAAGCACTAAACTGCCCCCGCCTCACAGTTTCATGCAGTCGTTGCCCTCTTCTGCTCCGTAATTATGCACAAGAGTACCGAGTTGTTACTTCTCAAGGATTTCCATGGGGGTCTGTAATTTTTATGCAACACAGAAATTGTGTTTCCAGATACACTACTGGTAGATTAAAGCTTTCATTAATGATGAGTTACCTGAGAGACTAGATATTTGTGATTTGGATGGATTTGCCCTTATTTATAGTTTGGGTGTAAGGGGCTTAGGCTGGGGTGGGGTATCGCCGCTCACTTTCCATCTGGGCGAGAGCGATGAGCTGGATTCTGTGGTCTCCATAGCGACGATGATGGAGGCAGACACAAAGTCGAGCTGATGCTTTGTCGGAGAAAACATTCCGGCTGGGGTGTTGGCTGTAATTGTTAAGCCCCGCCCACTCCTCATAAGTTATCTTCATCCCATGTGTTTTTATACATGTATCCTTATATGGCGAAATGACAATAAGGAGTCTCGGATCTTTCAATCTGACAGGTGACTGGGCGGACTGGGAGACATGCTGGCTCATCAGCCCTGGCTGGTCCCTCACTAACTGCCAAGCTGTAACACCAGCAGGTGAGCGTTCTTTATTTATCTTTTAAAATCTGTGTGCACATATTTGTGCCTCAGAAGCTTTAATTAATAGGAAGACTTTGGTTTCACCTTTAACAAGAGCTATTTAATCCATCACTGTACAATATGTTGACTTCATTCGAGTTAAAAAGAGGAGCCCCAGGTGGGATTTGTAACAAAATATGGTATTCAAGAAATTCAAATAAGATGGGTAATGGGAGATGTGTAGTGTGTAGATGTGTAGCACTCTTTCAGAAGCCCCAGCACAGAATTGTTGCTAATCAAGAAGCAACTGTGGCAAACTGCAGCTTCATTGCTGTTCCCTGAAGAGAATAGTGGAGCAGGGATAGTGACCGGAAGCGGAGGAAGCTGCGGATTATCGGTCCTCCGCACGGCAGGAGCCGGAGAGCGGCAGATGGGCAGACGTCCTGGCATATTGAAACAGCCACTCACTACATCTCCACGCAATCAAACAGATGGGTTCACTCAGCCTGCCTGTGAACAGCACACCACTGAGGACACTTAAGCTGGGGCCTAAGAGTCAGGCCATGTTCCCCAGCCAGGCACCAAAGCACCAGCTCTCAAGTGATCCCCCCTCCCCATTTTAATTAGTCCCAGCTTGCCACTGTTGAGTGACCTGAAATGACCCTATTTTTCGCTTGCTAAGTAGATCTTTCATTAGTCGTCTGGTAAAACCTGCTATTCAAACTACATATTAATGTCGAAAAGCAAGTCATATTGAAAATGAGAGCTTGACTGTAGGTCAAAGTATCATCCTATTGCTATAATGTTTAAAGTTATATTTTAGATAAAGAAATGAATATGTGTGATTTTTAACATGGTTGTCCATCCATTTTCCATACCTGCTTGTCCTGTAGAGAGTCGTAGGGATCGCAGAAGCTATGGGCACACAGCAGTGAATGACCCAGGACAGTGTGCCAGCCCATCGCAGGGTTGGCAGAGCTTCTGAAGGTAAACTTGGATTTTAGAGTAGATTAGTGGTTCTACAGGAGCCACTCCAGAACCCTGAGTTATTATACTGATTTTGTGGAGTTCCACCCACTGCGTTCCTGAATCAGGTATTCACAAGCCTTATAATCAGCTGACAGGTAAATTCAGTCTGTGTACCTGATGGATCAGAACAAAAATGTGGTCTGGCTAAGGGGATGTAAGAATTGGGTTAATAACCATAGTAGAGTTTTGCCAAATCTCACGATGACCAGGCGAACACATCAGCAAAATCGGTCCCAATGCAAGATATTCCTCGTACTTGTGTCTATGGGCCTGATCTACACCACAGAATCTTGTCTGGGGCACCAAATGATCATCCTCTTGACCCCTGACTGGCCACGTTATGGCATGTTACTAAGCATGCAGAATCACCTCAGCACAATTGAATCACTTGGTTAGTAGTAGTAATGCAACAACAGCCCCCATAATTGGATGTAGGAAGTGCATGTCTCAGTGAAACTTGTTTGTATGTCCCAGAATTGCCAAAACCTCAAGTCATTTATTCTCTGTTGCCGGCACAAAGGACTCACAGCCTGAGGATCTGGGATGGGGTTTAATACAAAGAATGTCTCCACCTAGTGTTAAATATGTGAACTGACCAACTGACTGCTACCAGAGCTCTCCAGTCAAGTTTGTGTCCGTAGTGATCATTCTGCTGCAAACTACCCCAATAATTTGGTTAATCCTTCCAGGGTATATTATAACTATATACCCTTATATTTCCTCGTAACACAAATAGCACATGCATATATCATTATGCGACAATATATTTTTTTAGAATGTTATTTTTCTCATTTATTATAGAGTAACATTTTTACTGTTTTACAGGTAGCAGTACTGTCCAAGATTTAATGAATTACTGATTATGTGTCTATGTTCATGCTCAGTGCCTCTCGATTAACACACTATTTGCACTTTGTGTAGTCAAAGCTTTAATTGGAAATTAACTTATACATTTAGGCGTTTATGCAGTTGGGCTATCAGATACATGGGTGCCATGTAAAAAGGTCTCAAGTGTTTTTCCTTGACAGACAAACCTTTGGGTTATAGGTTCAGGCCTTTAGCTACAGCTCCACCTGCTGGCCAGGCAGGATCCATGTCTACAAGATACACGACAGACCCACTGAACAGCACACTAAAAGAATTTCATATTAGTAAGTCAGAAACTAAGTATATAAATATCCAAATGACAAATATGATGTAATTTTGGAGCACGTGTCCATAGCTTGATTGGCTTAGATTTGCATCACGGTTTTATCTATTTATGTTAGATACTTTCCAGAGCAATTCAGAGAAGCTCTTCAGTAAAGTGGCAATTAGCATAACTCTGTAACCCCTCTTACCACAAACAGAATACTCTACACATAACAGCTACTGCTCCTGGAAATACAGCAGCCTTTGAAGGTTCATATTTATCAAACAAAACCACAGCATAATACAGACAAGTAAATTCAATATAAAAGCCACTCAAAATGTTTCTTTTAATAGAGTGAAATCAAAACAAAAAAAAAAAATCAGCCAAATTACAGACAAAAAAACAAAGATAAAAATAAGCAAAACTGGTGTTTCGAGATACAGCAATGTTAGAACTTTTTAAACCTAAGACATTCGGTCAGATAATAGGAAAAACTTAGGGGTCAAATTCTGAAAAGATCCTGGGAGAAAAATCATCGTATCTTACAAATCTTTAAATAAATTGAGGTTGACATACTTTGACACACTCTGCTGATAACAGTTATAATAATTGAAGTTTTGATAAATAACACTTTCTAGTTTGACACAGAGGAATTCACTGTTGCATGTAGATGAAGGTAGTTAAACAGTCACTGTTTATGTCATTTAAAATTTTCCTGCTTAAAAACAACCCAGGATGATCTAACATTTAACAAACCAGTTGTGTTTCAGTCAGACTCTGGATTGTGGACAGAGGGTAGGCTCACTAGTAAACAACACAATGTACATCAGCACTGTGTATATATTCTGGTATATCATGTAACTGTATATATAAATTCTACAATATATACATGACAGATTAAAAAAATACAAAGGAAGGCCTATTTTCAGCTTTTTTATCCTGACAAATTTAGTGTAATATCAGTAAAGTTTCTCTAAGGTAATTTATTGGTATCACTGGGAACACAACTTGCTTGCTTTCATTATACAAGCGGTAAACAGGCACCTCACAGACAAACCGTACATACGTACATTTCAGATACAACACACTGACGTGGTTATATGTGAATACATTAATTAAAGTACAGTCAGAGCAGGCTGCATAGCCTTGGAGTGTGTTATATACAATGCTTTGATTTGGGGCCTTTATGTTTAATCACACTTAACACTATACATTCACAGAGAAATGCAAAGAAAAACAAATGACATCATTCATCTACTCACTGGGGTTTTCCTTATATGGTAAATGGTAAATCCAAGCATCAGCCTCTGGATTCTTGTTTTTAAACATGACACCGCTTTTATTGTGTTCTGGAAGGTCAACCACATTTAGCCCTTTAGGATTTCACTCGACAAAGTGCTATGATTCGAATACAGAACGCAATTGACCTATGAAGCTTCTTGAGAAAAAAAAAAAACACTTTCTGCTTTTGTATTTGACATCCTTGTAACACCCTGAATTCTCAGCAATTCATAGACTTCTGTTTTGTAACTATTTCTGACTCTACTTCTTGAAAATAAAGTACCATTAAAACTCAGGGGAAGTGTCCGGTTGGACATGCTAGGCAGCCACCACCAAAATGATACTTTCAAAACTGACTCCTGCTCCACCTAAAGGCTCATTAAAATGTGTTTTGTGGTCCTCCAACTCTGATCTGAGCCTAGGTGGGGAAGAGCAAGATGAACAGTCTTCAACAGCCACCCCTGCTCCTGTGCTCTAGTTCTACATATCTTGGTGCCCCAAAATGTCTGACAGGTTATCTGACCTCAGACCTGCATTTTAAAGCAAGTTACATTGGGAGCACATTTAGGGGACATGGTCCAAAGGCCGTAGCTGTTTTTTTTTTTGTTTGTTTTCAACTGATGACACCAGGTGTCGTTCACACGTGGATAGATCTGCATGAATATGTGACACTGTAGCTGTTATCTGGGAATTGGGACTCTCTCTTATTACATTTCGGAATTCAGAACAGTGGGATACAGGAACTGGCAGTGGTCTGCATTCAGTCGCCATTTATTCATGTTCCCGGTCGCTTCCAAACAAAGAGCTTACCTCACTTTTTTTTTTTTTTAGATTCTCTTGGAAATGCTGGGCATCTCACCACAACAGAGGTCAGCCGATGGCATATGCTACATGATTCTCAAAAGAACGGCCCTCCTGCTATGGGCAGCACTCTCGCCTCTCCCTCAGCACGAAGCGCACACCAGTCCCAAAGCACAATGTTCTCCTGACGCCTCTCCGTGCGAGGAGGCCGCTAGAGAGCCGTGTGTCAAGCTGGAATCCGAAAGGCTTGCATACTTTCAGCGTCTTCCGAGAGAGGACTTTGAAGTCCGACCGGACCACCTACAAGAAAATTCCAGAACCTTTCCAGTGTGGTTTCTTTAGGCTTGAACTATACAATGGACTGTTGTTTTTAGAAAAGCAATGCTAAAAAATCCTCCAGATATCAACACACACACACATTTAAGAACTGAAATTGTTTCTTCTGTGATTTCATAAAAATGAATGGTTTGTCATTTAAAAAAACGTGTTCTTAAAAAAATGTTCACTTCTCTCTCCAGTTGTCTGCTCTCTTATTTTTAGTGTAAGAAAGTCTAGTCCTTCCCTCCCACATCAGAGTCCCTTTAGAGGTTTGGGCTCTTGCTGACCCCCACGCCCCCTAGTCCAACCAGCTTCCAAGGTACCAAACAGCTGCTACCTCCTAGCGATGCAGATTCTCTTTAAACAGGCTGACTCTCCTGCTCATCTCAACCATCATTCTCTCTGAAAGGCCCCCTTAGACTGTGGGGCCCCATTCCGAGTCCCTTATGATCCACTGTCCTTCCCCCCGCTGCCTTCCGTGGCAACTGGGGGCTCCTCTGTGCTGGGAGACTGGGCCCCATCCGGTCCATCTGAAAGGGTGACGGGAAAAAAAAAAAAGAACACAATTTCATCATAATGTACCAGCAATACTGAAAATCATAGGTGGAAGAAAGACAAAAATAAACACAGAGACATATAGAGCAACAGACACAGGTAGTCAGAGACACTAACAGGAAAGCAAAGAGACACAGGCATGAGGTAAGACAAAGAGACAACGAGAAACAGAAAGACAGAAACCAACAAACAGAATGATAAACAGAAATAGGCACATAGACAGAGACAGACAGAAACAGTCAAGCAGACAAACAGCCAGGCAGATAGAAAGAAAAACAGACATAGTCAGGCAGAGATGCAGACAGATGGAAACAGTGAGGCAGACAGATGCAGATACATTCAAGGAGACAGAGAGGTAGACATAAACGAATCAGTCAGGCAGACAGAGGGTCAGAAAGAAACAGTCAGGCAGACAAAGATATAGACATACAGAAACAGTCAGGCAGACAAAGAGACATACAGAAACAGTCAGGCAGACAAAGATAGACATACAGAAACAGTCAGGCAGACAAAGATAGACATACAGAAACAGTCAGGCAGACAAAGATAGACATACAGAAA